>OZ022265.1:75445794-75580794 GCA_963978885.1 Nemotelus pantherinus | reverse complement strand
AGAGTCGATAGAAAGTTTTGACATTCTATCGAGCATCCATTTGAAATTGTCGAATTTGAGCTTCAATTGCTGAGTTTTTGCTTCAATATGCCATTTCCAGTTGAGCCTCCTGTCAAGGTACATTCCGAGATACTCTACTACGTTGCTTTGAGGTATTGGTATATTGTTTAGATATACTTGAGGACAGGCCAATTTTAGCAATGTGAACGTAACACGGAAACATTTGGTTTCGTTCATTTTGATTCTCCATTTTGCTAGCCATTCTTCTAGAGGCTTGCAGTATTCGGGGTGCCATAACTGGATTCAAATCAGTGCATAGAATGGCGACGTCGTCCGCAAAGGTAGCTGTCGTTGTTTTGTCGCTTATTGGGCGATCAGATGTGAAAATTATGTAGAGTACAGGTCCCAAGACACTTCCCTGGGGTACATAAGCATGCACTCGATATTTTGTGGTAGAATAGCTTTTGTATCTAACCTGGAATGTGCGATCGGTTAGGTAGCAGGAGAGTATTTCATGAAAGCTTTTCGGCATTGTTGATTTGATTTTGAAGATCAAACCTTCATGCCAGATTTTGTCGAAAGCTTGCGTTACGTCTAAAAAGACTGCTGCACAATACTTCTTATCTTCGCATGCTATTGTGATGTCTGACGCGATTCGATGGACCTGTTGGATGGTGCTGTGATCTCTTTGAAATCCGAATTGGTGTTCTGGAATTTTTTCTGCATCTTTAAGTATTGGAAGTAGATTTCTCAGCAGAACTTTTTCGTAAAACTTTGGAGACGCAGGACAAAAGACTAACAGGTCTATATAACTTCACTTAGGAATACATTTTCCCAGGCTTGGGAATCATTATGATCGCTCGAATATCCGTTGATGTATCTTGCTTAAAAATCTAAAATTAGAAATTTCGTAATATGTTTTGTAAATAATGTTTTAATATGTCTTATTATCAATTATTCACATTTTTTTCTACAATTTATTAATTTAAATAACATTGATATATTGTTTTATGAAATTATCAACAAGTTATCGTTTTCAAAAATAACAGCCAAGAGAATACGATCGGTGGCAACTGGTTGAGCATAGCATTAGTGGTAAGATCAACACCTATAGATTTTTTTAGGAGGTTTCGTGGATAATAATATTTTCCGATTCCTTAGCCGAAGTTCTGATTTGCTTTGAGTCCCGAACAGTGGTAATAGGCGGAAAGCCGCATATTGCAGTGGTGAAAGGTGTGAGAACCTACTCTAGATGAACCCATTGCCCGTTGGCAGTTCTTAGTGGGGGTTCCCTGATGGTAGGTTTATAAATTTTCTTGACCGCCTTCCACAGCGAATTGTCGGCATTTACAGTGGAAACGAGGTTCTCCAAGAACGAGTGAAACTTTAGCTCGTTGTCCTTCACAAGTGCCAGCCTGGGCTCCCTAGAAGCTTTGTTGAACCGTGCTTTAGCTTGGAGCGACCTGTGCAGCTGCCAATTTCTTCGTGCCTGTCTTTTTTCCTGCACTAGCATTCTGGTTGATGAAGAGTTAGTGTTTTTCGGAGCCAAAGAAAGCAAATTAATTTTAGGTGTTACTCTGTCGAATGCCTCTAAGATATGAGTGGTGCTCTAAGAAATAATGCATGTGAAGTGGAGGGTCATGTCAAGAGTGATGACGGCGATGAGAAAAAGCTTTCGATTATTGCTTTTGAAATATTGTGCCTCGGAAGGCAGTGGATGGATGAAATTACAATCTCACTCGACTGCTCGCGTAGACAAATTGATGTTGCTTGGATATAGTCTCAAAGAGAGAGACATAACGAAATGAAAACAGCAGTGAGAAGTGAAGCAATTTGCCTGAATCTGAGCGTTAGTAGTAATAAAGGAAAACTATGGGACCATGGGCAAATTTGACAGACTTCTCCTCCGCGAACAAAGTTGACCATGTGTACGAAAGAGGTAGAGATAGTAGGCCATTTGACACGTTATAACCAAAAGCTTGTAGATCTTAGGTAACGGAGACACCAAAGGGAATCTGAGGTAGTGATTCTAATTTGTTCCAATCTTTTTTCATAAGTATTGCAGACCCGCCTCTAGCCTTGCCATCTGGGTGTTTGGTGTCGTAGAAGATGTATACTGAGATGACAAAATTATTATTTTTTTCCATGATGTGGGTTTCTGATATAAGGAACACATCAATGTCCTGAGATGATAAAATAGCCTATTTCTGATTTATGCTGGTTCAAATTCAAACAGCAAATGTCACTTTTAAGCTCGAACGAATGAACTGCACACACTAAATTGGCGTGAAATATTTGGAGACATGTGGCCATACCATGTACATTTTGAAAGCGAAAGCAACTTGCAAGCAATTTTTCACGCTAAGAACTGAGTTTATTTCAGCTTGGTGATGTATTCGGCGCGAAACGAAACGGAGTGTCAAATCCCAGACAAAATCAGCTCTGGGCGGAATTTCGTTTCGTTTCTTTTTGCTCGTCATGAGTGTGCTCGAAGAGCGATTACGGTCTTCGAAAACAACTCAGTGCTCACTCCGAGATGGCGTTGCACTATGTATGAGTACAGTTTCGCGGCAATTAAATGTTCGTGGTGCCTTGAATTGGTGGGAAAAATTTGACATTTCATAATTTTGTTTGAATCGCTCCGCGTTTGTGATTATTTGCTAAAAATTGGATGTTCGCAAAAGAAAACAGAACAATTTTTCCGATAATACAATCTGATGCCGGTTATTTAATATAAAAAATATAATACACTTGTTAATTGTCATCAGTGGCAATTCACATTACCCCTGGTGTCGGTGTGCGGAACTTTATTTCGCTAAATTCCGCACAGCATTCACGTGTTGTCTCTTGTGGTGGAAGGTTGTAGCCGGAGAAAAAAATACTTAAAAAAAAAACAAAATTCCGCACAGACGTTTTCGCTGTATTTCGTTTCGCTGAATACATTACTAGGCTTTAGTATTAAATCATGTGTCTGTGTTGACTTTTCCTCAAATTGGGCTTTTGTTTGTTTTTGCTCTTTTCGCTAAGTCTACACCTTCTTATTGTTTTTCTAGGAGTTCTATTTCCACCTTGCCACCTTGTCATTGGATTTCTTTATATGGGGCTATTCTAATACGCCAATAACTTTAGAGGAGCTGAGGAACAATATCGAACGCGGATTTGTCAATGTTCTGCGAGAGTGGTGGAAAATTGGCTTCGAAGAATCCATTGCTGTAAACGTATTCGCTGTTGTCATATCAACAAAATCGAATTCCATACTTAAAAATAACATGTGCACCACATGGAATAAACTTCTGCCTCAATTGTTCTGTTTTTTTTTAAATACAATATTGCTATGTCCTCCATTAAAAGGTTCTAACTCACAAAAAAGCAAATCAAATAATTTATTTGTGAGCATTTAACATACTGTTTTAAATATAAAATAAATGCCAATAATTTAATAATTGAAAATTACTGAGAAGAATAACAAAGAGCTCCAATAATTGTGCTTCATAATCAACCAGTAAATATAATAAGCCCCCTCAATTATTAATTTACCTTTTGGTTTACATAAACATTTGCGATTGGTTTTTTTTTTGTTTTTTTTTATTAATTTGGAATATAAGAAATTCATTAGATTCATTGCAAATAATTCGTATTTTAAATCAAATCAATTAGAAACTACCTAAAGACAATAAACTACTTAAAAAATAAAAATGATTTCGTAGAAACTGGCTAGTTCGAAAGCCACTTAAATTTACTTGAAAATCATCTATTTCAAGTTTTTCTGCGCAAATTTCGTAATTTGAGCATATCTCTGAACAACGTTTCATAGTTCTGGTGCCACAGGGGCTCCAGATGTTGATTTAAGTACAGTTACGTAGAAGTGCAAATGCTCTTAGTTTGCAGGTATTCGACTGATCAGTGGCATTGCAATTTTCATTGTAAGTCAAACCAAATCAATGATTCGAATAATGCATCACTATACGTAAATTGATTCCGACAATAACTAAAAGGCAACACATCAATTTGGATAACTAGATAATTGTGGCGATTTCTCGGCGTTGTCAGGTGCGCTGTTCGAGCCCAAAAACTAATGAATAACAGATACACTGTCTTCGACCCAGTTAATTGTAGCAATTAACGTTTCGTGTAAAAAGTTTTTTTTACTACGCCAGTAAGTAGACAGGCGAACAGAACGAAAGGTGCGCGACAGATCAGTTAAGTTAAATTAATGAATGAGTAACGAAAGTAGGCAAAGCTTAATGCATGTCGTGTTCCAGATATCTTTCTCAGTCCCTAAATCGCCGACGACAAACCTGAAGAAGTTCAGACAATGTCAGATTGACCGCTACTGGGCGGCAGTCGTTTGAAGGAAGTTTTTTTTTACGTCAATTGGTCATGTCATGTCGCATGGCCTCTCGTCGGAATGGAACGGTCAAACGCAAACTCAAATTTGAACTATTCACGATTTTGGCCACTTGAGTTTTGGTATGGAACGGGATTGAAATGTTAACCAAGATTTTTCAAATATTTTCAAGACCTTAACTAGCATATAGGCCGAAATTCTTAATACAGTGCTACAGCGTTGTCTGTTATTACGCGATTTCCTACTAGGGCCTTCTCAATCAACTGCGTTCTGTGCCATTATTCAAGTCCACCTTTATTGAGTCATTCTTTTTCTACCATTCTTAGCGGCTCAGAAACGCGGATTACTTACAAGGTGAATGATTGTAGTCTTGAACTCCAATTTGTTCTCCTTTCCGATCCACAAGATCTGACGGCGAGAAAGTCCAAGTAAATTGCTGTTGAGTGACGACTTGCTATTGTGAGGGGCGTAGTAGGCGCAGCGCAAAAACACGTAATTGGATAGATTACATGTATTGAAATGTATATGGCCAGATTAGAGAATAAAGCGATTTTGATTGACTCATTGACTCAGTCGAAGAGGAACTTTCACCGATATTTTCGATTGTGTTGGATTGGAAAATAGCTTTTCGTTCGATTATTTTTTAGTTCAATAATTTTTTAGTAGTTTCTATTATTTGTATGAGAGTTTGTTTCGAGTACGAAATTATTTAAATTATATTATTTCAGCTTTAATGGCGATTTGGTAGCAGGCTTTCGAATTTTTCGTTTTTTTTTAAACGATAAAATGGCGTTGATAATTCTATTCGATAAATATATTGAACCATCCAGAAAAAAGAAAACGACCAATTGTTTAGTAATTGACTAGTAACTCTTGCCTCCATTTTTATTCAGAGAGAAGTATTTATGAAGCATTAAATTTAATTGATTTTCAAAAGAAGAAATAGGTAAAAAAAGCCTAGCGCATCAGAACCACTAGAAAACTGATTTCCGAAGAAATTATCTTTGAATGACTTAAAAATGTGTGAGGCGTAAAACACTTCTTTGTAGTATCATATCAACCGTTTTTTACTCAAAAGAAGAAATATTATTTTTTGACGGGATCTCCTATAACACAAATGAAGAAAATGTTCAGTGATGGCAACATTAGTCTAACACAGCAGCAATAAGTGTACCATATCATGCTCGTGATTAATCAACCTATCTTTTGAATTTCGTTTTCATCCAAGGATATTATTGAAAGTTTCAGCGATTAAACTATGTCTGGGGCTGCCATCCGAAAAATTTCCAAAACTCGGAAAATTTAAACATCGGTTTTTTATTTTATTGTAAATGCTTTGCTTATGCATACAAAATGGAAGCATCTGTTGGTGCAATATTTATGAAATTGTCTGGTGCTGGCAATCATGCGTTAGCACCATAGCTGCTTCAAGTTGAGTTAAACCCACCCTGTGAGTTTCGTTTCGATTGACTGACTGCGTTGGAAGTTATAGGAGTCAATAGAATTGTAGGGTTACCACCCTCAAAACTTTTTAAATTTTCGAAACATAAATATTTGTTGTTAATTTCATAGCAGGATCATTTCCATTTATAAATTTAATGACAAAATCGCTCGATAAAGAAATGTCAACAAATTACAAAACTCATCATAGCTGGCAGCCCTTTCATGATTTTTCAACGAAATTCCTACAGAATTAGAAATACAGCAAGATCCACTTATCACATGAGTTTCGTTTTGATTTCGTTACTGCATCGGAAGCTATAGGGAAAAAAACCTTTATTTTCCTGAGCAAATTTACAATATTTAGGAGACAAAAATTGCCATAGCTGGCAACGCTATTCTAATTTTTCAACCAAATTTCTATGAAATCTGTCTTAAATTAAGGTTCAACTACTGCGTGAATTTTGCTAAAATCTGTTGACTAAATCGGAAGCTTAATGCCAAAAACCAGTTTTTTTCTAGGTGATTTTGCAAAATGGCACCACTGCCATAGTGCTGCCTATCAGGCTTGGTCCTAGCTAATACCAACATGTCCTGTAAAGTTAATGTTGATCGCATTATCGGGTCGTCAGTTCTCGTGAACAGAAGATTTAAGTGCTGAAAATAGAGATAATTTGATCCTGGGTTGCCGTTCTTGTGCAATACGGAATTTCGAAAATTTTAATTTGACGTGGTGGAAAAAGGTGAAAATTTATCAATAATTTGAATTTGTTTTTAAAAAACAAAAATTTTTGTCAGGAGTGTCGATGATTTGAAAGATTTTTTTTCAGGAGCCTACTGTAACTACAGAGTTTTTTTTAGTCTACATTAATAAGTTCTTCAAATTTTACGATGGTTCATTGTTTTTGTTAAAAGTTATGACGAATCAAAATTTGTAAAAAAATCTTGGCCTACTTTTAGGCACTCAGCGCCCACACAAGGCTCAAAATTTCCATTTTTTTTATCATGAACAAACATAAAACATAAAAAGTTTTCATTTCCAATGTTTATTTGTAGTAAAATGTACTCTGCATATAAGGGTACCTGAAAATTCACTTAAATGCCCCTGTCGCCAAAGGGCTAAAGATGTCTTAATTCTAACATATTATGGAACTACCTGTTGTATGTTTCCTGAAAGTTTCATTTCAATCGGATCGGCCACTCCAGAGTATCTCCCTTAATCATTTTGCTCATATATATATATATATATATATATATATATATATATATATATATATATATATATATATATATATATATATATATATATATATATATATATATATATATACATATATATATATATATATATATATATATATATATATATATATAGATATATAAATATATATATATATATATATATATATATATATATATATATATATAAATATATATATATATATATATATATATATATATATATATATATATATATATATAAATATATATATATATATATATATATATATATATATATATATATATATATATATATATATATATATATGTATATATATATATATGTATATATATATATATATATATATATATATATATATATATATATATATATATATATATATATATATATATATATATATATATATATATATATATATATATATATGATAATTTTTTGACGAAACCAATTTAATTCTAATTTTCTTCAAAAATCGGTAAAACCCTTCTATGTAGAGAAAATTAATAATTTTCGATATTTGTTCAGAGGAACATTTAAACTGTTTTTTGATGGGTCAAAAATTTGATTAGTTGGCCGTTGTTTTTGGGTTTGAATTTAGTTCAATGATATTCATGTTATCTACATATCAAGTCAGACTAGTAGTTTAAGCCTAAACGTAGCTTTTAAGTAGCTAGTAAACTATCATCCGACAAATCGCACTCGCAAACACTGAAACAAATCTATCATTACTTAAAGTCAATATCATTTGTAAAAATTGATTTCTTTTCTAATAATAACTTGAATATTAGGGGGTTTTGCAAAGCATCTCCACTAAACCGAAGTCCGGTTGACTGCCTGCCAAGAGGATTGATGGCGAATCATCAAAGAGGTGAAAAAATAATGATTTTGCCCCTAGAAGAAGATACCCTGGAAATGGCCGTGAAGGCACCTATTTTGCAGTAGCGGGGCACTCTTTTATCCGACCCTGACGAAAGCTAGTTTGCCGTTTTGTTAGTTTTACGCGACTAGAGAGGGTCATTGGTCCTTTTTGCACAAGATCTCAAATTGGGATTTGTAGTATACCCAATTTGTTGAGTTTGCACTAAATATCATTAGCCTAGTATACAAACTGGATCGACTTGGACTGACTTGGCTTGAAATGCATTGAAATGAGAATTCAAAGTAGCTTTTCGGTGCGACTGGATTGACCGAATAAAAAAAATTCAGCTAGTTCTACAATAGTGAAGTATTTCGCATCGGAAAGTCACATGTATGAACCGAACTCAAGTGGCCTTCGAATTTTTCACCCCTCAATCACTCGATCCGGATCTTTTAATGCCAAAGTCAATTCGATCCGGTAAAATTTTCTGATCGGATCGGCTTATCGCAAATCAATCCGGTACGCGTATACAACATGGTTTGACTCATCCTAATCCACTTTGAAACCACATTGTATACTAGGCTATTGGTTTTGTGTGTACACGGTAGTTTTGTGTACGTACAAGCAGGTTTCGAATATGGCGGCTTCTGACGATCGCTAATCACTTGATGTGAGTGTGTACATGCAAGGAAACTTCTAATATGGTGGCTTCTGACGATCGCAGTTCACTTTTTATGAGCATTTGTACATGCAAGGAGAACAGCGATTGACAGACAGACCGTCGAACAAATTTGTATGTACAACTTTTTTCTTCGGCCTTACATGACAAATTAACTTGAAGGTAAAAATATACGGGATTTATGAATTTTACCCGGGACAAAAATAAAACATTGCATTTTGTGTTCAATTTTCTTTTATTCAGACTTAAAACTATACTTTGCTACACATGCAACATATCCTTTTGTGATTTGACATACACTCACTTAAAGTGAAAATGATCCACCCAGTGGAAATAAATTGATGTGCATCGCATACAATTTTATATTATTGGAAATTACTTTGTTTCTAGGCAAAAGTAATTCCTAATGTGTAAGCAACAAATACACAAGATATACGCAAAATGGTTACATTGCATTTGAAATTACGGGTCAATCTTTGCTAGAAGGCTGAATATGGGGTCAAAATGAAAATGATCCATTGTACTTATTTCATATAGTTCACTACTAAGATTTTATAATCAACTGTTGACATGTATTTGACATTTCTTTAGTTGACTTTAGTCTTTCGCTGAGTGCAGTCACCTGTTGCACATTTATCGTTTTGAGCAAGTTTTTTTTTCGAAATGGGTCGCCATACGTCATACGAAGAACGGGAGCTGGTAATCCATCATTTCAAGCTCGGGAAAAGTAAACGCAAAATAGCAAAGATTGTCAACAAGAGTGCGTCAACTGTACAACATATAATTGAACGATTTAAAGACAATCGCATCGGTAATAAGGTTCGAAAAAGTCCAAAAAGAGCGTTTTCCGATCGTGACGAACGGTGGATAGTAGATAGTAGAAATCCGAAGCTTAGTGTGCCGAAAATTCGCGTCCACTTTGAAAAGGCCTTAGGTATCAAGGTCTGCGACGAAACAATAAGAATTGTCCTAAGAAAACAAGGATATAACAGTCGCTCCCCACGAGTAAAACCGTTAATAAGTGCGAACAATCAGAAACGTCGGCTAGAATTTGCGACTCAGTACTATTCGCATGGCCCAGACTTCTGGAATACCGTTATATTTGCTGATGAAAGCAAATTCAATGTTTTTGGATCGGATGGGAAGGTTCGAGTATGGAGAAAGAAGAATGAAGAGTTGAATTTGAAGAATCTTCGTCCAAGTGTAAAACATGGTGGAGGTTCGATAATGGTTTGGGGCTGTATGGCAGCTAATGGGGTCGGTAATATTCACGTTATTGACGGTAACATGGATAAATTTATGTACCTCCAAATTCTGAAGGACAATTTACCTGCCAGCGCCGAAAAATTGGGTCTTAAAGACAAATTCCAGTTCTATCAAGATAACGACCCCAAACATAAGTCGTTACTCATTCGAGAATGGATGCTCTATCATTGTCCCAAAGTTATGGAAACTCCAGCACAATCACCAGATTTAAACGTTATCTAACACTTGTGGGAGCATTTAGAAGAGCGTATTAGGGAGCATCAAATATCCAGTCGAAATTGATTAAAGAAGGTCATTCTGGACGAGTGGTCGAAAATCTGCACAGAATTCACAAAAAAACTTGTTGCTTCAATGCCAAAGAGGTTATCAGCTGTTAGGCTCGCCAAGGGCCTTCACACTAAATATTAATTTGTTAAAGAAAATTCTTGATTTATATTTTTTTTGTGTTTTATATTTTGATGGATCATTTTCATTTTGACTATGGAATATACATTTTTTGTTTATATTATTATATTTTCCAATCGAAAAAATTTTTTATTTACTACACATTTAAAACTGATTTTGCACATCTGAAGTAATCATCTTTAAGTAAGAACAGTCCACTTTCAATTTATTTTCTATCATTAAATTACGTTGCAATTGTTTTGCACCGAGTGGATCATTTTCACTTTGAGTGACTGTATTTATAAAATAAGACAAAATCAAAATCATAATTGAACATAGTAAGCAGTTCGGCTTTAATTAAATTTGTCGTGCACTTGTTACGTACATTGGTCCATTTTAGACTCATTTCCGAAAATACCTTTTTGATGAAATAATTTGAACTAGGGATGCTAAAAATGTGAAAATGTTGCTTATCTCGGTCTTCGAAAACGGTTCTATTATTTTCTTCCATTTCTCGAGCGCACTCATTTTTGGATCGCCATGGGAACATGCAATTTTCAGGCTTTCTTAATCAATTAGAATTTTTCGTAAAGCGTGTTCATATTAATTTCAATTTTCAGTAGTTCCACTGCCGATACAACATCATTATAATTTACCATTGATTGAAGATTTAGAAAATCCAATTTTGAAAAGATATTATTTTCGGACATATATCTTTTTGCTAAATACTCCAAAAAGTTGGAATAAAAGTGACGAAAGTCGTCTATTGCAGCTTCTTTCTCGGTTGTACATAAAACGCCGAGCATTTGACGGGCCTGTCTGCCAAAAAAGTTGTCTTTTGATCGTTGTTCAAATTTTTCGCGAACTTCGAGAATTTCAGAATGCATTTCGAAAATTGTAATTGATTCAGACTCAATCTTTTTCATAGTAACCTCTAATGAAAACATTACGTTTTGTGCAAAAGATAAATAAGCTAATGTCTTTTTCTCCTCTTCGTCAGATGCAAATATTTTTTCTATCCTTCGAGGGCACTCGTTTCCAATTTCCTGAAAATATAATTTTAAGGCAGGCCATATTTTTACAATTCTTTCTACAACCGGTTTAAGGGATAAAAATCTGGTAGACACGTGTTTAAGAAGTCCTGTCCACTGCATTTCAGTTGCTTCAAATTGGTTTTGTAAGTTAGCTCTTCTCTTTGCAGACCTACTGAAATGGTTACATATTTTCAGAATCAAGCTTTCGATGTCAATTGCCAACCTATCAGTACTAAACTTTGCTGCATTGTGCAAAATATGCACTGGGCAAGCAGCTTTAAGAATGTTATCATTTTCCATCCTCTAAATAGTATTAATTGAGTGATGCTTTCAGAAGTTTACGTTAGGCTAATAACAAACACGGCGGTTCCAGCGAAGTGTTTTCCGAAAGGAAAACCGAGTCGGTTTAGTCGTGCGTTTATTTAGCATTGTGATGACACACACCGCGGTTTGGACGCCTCTCGGTTTTGTAGTGCATAACTAAATCTACTAGGTTTTACTCTCCGGAAACGCTTCGCTGGAACTGCCGTGTTTGTCATTGGCCTTAGTGATGTCAGCGGAAAAAGCTAATATATTGTTTAATAGGAGGCCATATTTTTCCGAAGTATCCATTAAAAGCTTTGATAATTGAGTAGCAGATTCATTATTGCACTCTACAAAGTGAAGAAGTGGATTTTCTACGCCGGTATTAAAGTCGACAAATCTTAAACAAATAGGAAACATTTTTCTATTTTTTTTATTGCTTGCGTCAGTAGCAATGGAGAAATATAAGTTTTGGTCTTTGATAGCCCTTATAATATTCTTAACTGACTCTACGGATAATATTTCCAAAACAATGCTCTCTGATTTCGTCCTTTCACAACTAAATTTTTGAGCGGTACAAGTGTAAGGTAGCAGCTTGTGCGAGCAGCCCATGTTATTATAGCTTAAAGAGTGTTTAACCGTGTGATAAACTGATGCCATTTCCCCAGCAGCAATTTTATCATTGGACTCGGAGGTAGATGTTTTTGGATGTGATAAAAATTTCAAAAGACTACTTACAATGGATGAATGAGCCTTTGTTGATGGATGTTGCTTTATGTCAGTAATCTCACCATGGGGACATGAGAAATCCTTATGGCAAATCTTACAAAATGCTTTATGAGAATCTTCTTTGACTTGCTGTAACCAGCCAAAATCGCTTTCCTATCTGGAGTTGTATTTGGTCAGCCTTCTAAATTTCTCAGCGGATACAATTGAATCCCTCGTTGAAGCATCACTATCGTTTTGGTCACTCATTTGCTAGATAATAACAGTGCACTCAAAGAAATCAAAGGTACGAATGTTTCACATCTAATGTAAACAAATGTGACACAGAACGATGCTAGAAACAACGTAAATAAGAGACATAAGGTATTTTCGTGTGTTAAATAGAGAAAGAATGCGAATACAAGAAGGGAGGTAGTGGTCGGTGACAATCACCCGCTCCTTTCATTTGTTCGCTAATTGCTCGCGCTCCTCATTTTATATTTTGATATCGTGGAAGGGCGAACACAGCGTTTGGGACATTTGCTATATAAGTTTGCAACAATCATGCTGCTGCCCGCGTGGTCATTAAGCGTGCTACGCGTAATATTTGTACATTTGTATTTATGCTTTGACCGATGTACGGGACTTGGTCTGTCTCGGCGTGACATAGAAATAAATGCAAAAAATACGGGGCGTCCCGGGAAATACGGGACCGTTGGCAGCACTAATGGTTACACGAAATTTGGTTTAAATCCGAATCTCGTGCAACCATACAATTTTATCCGGCGATTTCGCTTATACTCACATAGAATCACTTAGTACGAAACCGGTATTTGCAAATTAAGTTCATGAGCAAATTCCGTGCATGTACACAGTCTGCGCACACATGCATAGAAATTGGCTGCAAGCTCACGAAATTGGGTATACTCCGAATCCCAATTTGGGATCTCGTGTAAAAAGGCCCAATGACATTGCTAGTTCCCAGCAATGGACATCCATCTATACTCTGTATAGATGGATGTCTATTGATTGAAAGCAATCTTCTCTTTGCGACCCTTAAAATAAGAGTGATCTTAAAAAGATTAGATTACATAGCGCATTTAGCATTGGTTGGAACTAGTGATGGGCAAAATGGCTCTTTGAAGTGAGCCAGCTCCGTAAAACTCACTCACTTTAAAGAGTCGCTCTTTAAGAGTCGCTCTTTAAGAGCCACTCAAAAGAGCCACTTCAAGCAACTTTTTTATGGTTGCAAAAGTATAAAGTAAATTGCTATTTTTTGTTGTTTTATTAATAATAATAAGCTTAAATCTAATATAACATAACATTACTTTAAAAATATAATATAGCATATAATATAAATTTAAAAATTAACCATAAAATCATCTGAAAATCTTTCCATATAAGTGGCCACTCTACTCAATCGTTGATTCACTATCTCCAGATTCTGGGATGTAAATCTTTCTTTTCCTTCCACCAATTGAGAGGGTCAGCAGTTCTGGGTATATTTACATGTTGTAAATACTTATCCATTTCGTTAATGCCTGCAGCTACATAGCTTTGCTGGGTTCTTACACTATTGACTTTGTCATCAAATTTTCGCCATAGCGAATTTTGCGTTCCTTGTGCTGTGGGTACCGAAACTAGATGTATACAAGCAAGTTTGTACGTGGATTCATTTTGAAATGCTAGTCTTTTAAATCGTGGATCTAAAACAACGCTCTCTAGGCAAAACATATTTTCTTTACATAATTTAAATCTGTTTGAAAGTTCTCTTTGGATCACATTTAAAAAACTGCGTACATCAGCAGTTTTATTTTCGTTCAGACAGAGTTCTGAAATGTAGCTTATAATCGTTGATGTAATAATATATACATATTTTAGAAATCGTTACTGTTTTCTCACTGCTTATTTCTAGAGTAGCCTCATTGAAGATGCTCAATATATCAGGGGCTGTTTTCATAATATTCCATTCAGCAGAAGAAGGAGTTGGTAGATTTTAGTTCAGGACACCTAAGGTGGCTAATAGTGGCTCTTTTACTTCTTGAATGCGCACAAGCATAGATTACGTAGAGTTCCACCTGGTAATAGCATGAAACTTTAATTTAAGCTCTACGTATTCCATTTGCCTCTGTTTTTGTTGTAATTTTGCCGTTATTTTGCTACCAAAATTTTTTCGGACGGTTTTCCGTCAGATTTCATTTTGCCGTATCTTCGAAACTAGTCCGCTTTTTCCCAAACTTGTATGGAAATTTCGCCCGAAACAACTCAAAAAGGTCCCCAAATTCATGCTAGTCGAAAAAAAAATATTTTGGAAAAATGAACGTTTTTGCCCAATTTCACCTATCAAAAATTTTTTTTGCCCTTGAAATATCACTATTGTACTCCCCGACCACTTCCAATCATCGAAAACGTCCTAAAGTTAGTTTTTGCCAAACTGTGGCCAAAAAACCCCTTACTCCCCTACAAAACCGAAATTTTTATATCGCAGCAATAGGTCTTGGCCCGTTATGTCCCAAACCACCTTAACCCCAAATTGGCCGATTTTGTCTGATTTCAACTACTTTTGCCCTAAAAACTTTTTGAAGAACGAAAATATTCGATACGAATCTCTTCCATATACCTGTTCTAGTGTATACGCTTAAAAAATGAACGTTTTTGCCCATTTTCCTCTCTCAAAAATTTTTTTGCCCTTGAAATATCACTATTGTACTCCTCGACCACTTCCAATCATCGAAAGCGTCCTAAAGGCAGTTTTTGCCAAACTATGGCCAAAAAACCCCTTACTCCCCTACAAAACCGAAATTTTTGTATCGCAGCAATAGGTCTTGGCCCGCTATGTCCCAAACCACCTTAACCTCAAATTGGCTGATTTTGTCCGATTTCAGCTACTTTTGCCCTAAAAGGATCTCAAGCTTTTCCTACTTAGCTCTTTTAGTGGTACTTTCAGTTTTTCCGGACGGTGTTTCGGCAGATTTCATATTGCCGTATTTTCGAAACCAGGCCGCTTTTTCCCAGACTTGTATGGAAATTTCGCCCGAAACAATTCAAAAAGGTCCCCAAATTCATGCTAGTAAAAAAAAAATATTTTGGAAAAATGAACGTTTTTGCCCAATTTCCACTATCAAAAATTTTTTTGCCCTTGAAATATCACTATTGTACTCCTCGACCACTTCCAATCACCGAAAGCGTCCTAAAGGCAGTTTTTGCCAAACTATGGCCAAAAAACCCCTTACTCCCCTACAAAACCGAAATTTTTGTATCGCAGCAATAGGTCTTGGCCCGCTATGTCCCAAACCACCTTAACTTCAAATTGGCTGATTTTGTCCGATTTCAGCTACTTTTGCCCTAAAAGGATCTCAACCTTTTCCTACTTAGCTCTTTTAGTGGTACTTTCAGTTTTTCCGGACGGTGTTTCGGCAGATTTCATATTGCCGTATTTTCGAAACCAGGCCGCTTTTTCCCAGACTTGTATGGAAATTTCGCCCGAAACAATTCAAAAAGGTCCCCAAATTCATGCTAGTAAAAAAAAAAATTTTTGGAAAAATGAACGTTTTTGCCCAATTTCCACTATCAAAAATTTTTTTGCCCTTGAAATATCACTATTGTACTCCTCGACCACTTCCAATCATCGAAAGCGTCCTAAAGGCAGTTTTTGCCAAACTATGGCCAAAAAACCCCTTACTCCTCTACAAAACCGAAATTTTTGTATCGCAGCAATAGGTCTTGGCCCGCTATGTCCCAAACCACCTTAACCTCAAATTGGCTGATTTTGTCCGATTTCAGCTACTTTTGCCCTAAAAACTTTTTGAAGAACGAAAATATTCGATACGAACCTGTTCCATATACCTGTTCTAGTGTATACGCTTCATCTCTAAAATCGACCTATGAAATGCACCGCCTAATAGCCAACATTTGGCTACTAAACTACTCGTGAACCAGAGCAAAATATACGCACGTAAACGCATACTGTGTGTTCACAAAATGTCGCCATCAATAACCGCACACGATCAGTATCCATCATTCGCACAGTTCTTCATTCAACGGAGTCGACTCTTTTATTCCTCACTCGCACAGTGTTCATTCAACGGAGTCGACTCTTTTATTCCTCACTCGCACAGTGTTCATTCAAAAGAGTCGACTCTTTTATTCCTCACTCGCACAGTGTTCATTCAACGGAGCGACTCTTTTATTCCTCACTCGCACAGTGTTCATTCAACAGAGCGACTCTTTTATTCCTCACTCGCACAGTGTTCATTCAACGGAGCGACTCTTTTATTCCTCACTCGCACAGTGTTCATTCAACGGAGCGACTCTTTTCACTATGCAATACGATAGTCGTATACATATGTTCGTGTTCCGACGTTAGAATAGCATAGATTTCGCTTCAAGTACACACGGTAGTCTAATGAAGTATTGCCGTGTGTATATGCATAAGCTTTATTTGGTCGGGTGGTTATTTGAGTGGCTCCGCAATATCGCTATTGCCACTAAAGTGAAGGTATGAAGTGTGCGGAGCTATTCTAAATGATGGCTCACATAGCTCTTTCAAAAGAGTCGAAGAGCTGAGTCGCTCAGAGTTGAAGAGTTGACTCACACAGCTCCTTCAAAAGAGTCGCTCTTTTTGAGCGACTCGCTCATGAGCGACCCATCACTAGTTGGAACCCAAAGAACTCTGACTCTGCAACACTAAGATTTTTGAATGTAGATGGAAAGTTTTGGCAATGATAGATTGAAGCTCAAACTTGATAGGAGGTCGTCATTCCGAATAGTGAAAAGTCTAGAAAAAAGCTACACAATTAACTTACAAAAATGGTATGCATATATGGCGATTGCAACGCGTATCTTTTTGGTGGCCCACGCTTGTTGTATCTACAATAAAGACGATATGATAAGTAGCGTCCGAAAATTTTGAGAACATAGCATCAATTTACTACGTGGACTTCAAACACCCTGCTGCATCGGCTCTTGTTAACCTGTTAATTAGAATTAGGTGCGCTAAAACTGCACTCTGGCTGAATTAGCGACGATCTTCAATTAATAATATAAACAATTCAGAAATATGAACTAAAAAATTCCAGTTGAAAGGTTTTACTTAAAATTGTGTAAGTAAGCAAAATAAATGTATAATGTACCACTAGCAGATTTTCGGCTCAAGCATGCAAATTACACTTAGCTCTTTTACACTTGCTAAATACACTTGCACAAATTACACTTGCTCTCAATCGTGTACTGAAGGAGCTCATTGTAGTTTGAACCTAATATCTGATTTTGTCTTGTTTTAAAACGTTGATAGGGTTTATTCATTCTTATTTGCTTTCAGAGCTGGCTATTTTAACTTTAGTCCATTTTTCATATTTGGGTCAGCCGAAACTATTTTCTTTTCAAGATTAGAATCTTCTCTTGTTTTTTGAGAAAAGTTCGAACAACGAATGGAAAGTAACTAAAGGCTCTGTCAAATGTAGGTGGAGTCACATTGTCTTGAATGCAAATGACTGTACCATACGACCCATACTGTGCAGTACCGCTGGAAACCTTCTTTCTTCTTGGTATGTCAGTTGCGCCCTAGTAATCTTTTACGGAACATAGTCACAGCTTTGTATGTACTATCGTTAACCTGTAGCACCTGTTCGTCGTTCCATAATGCGGTCATGCTTAACTGGTTCGGTCGGTGCTTCTTAGATGTGATTGCATTGTGTGTTTGGTCTTAAATGTCGCCGCTTAGGTTGATATTATTCACATTAGACAAACGAGCAGTGAGATAGTAGAAATGGAGTGGACATGCCCATAAGATTTACATTGAAGGGGATGGTAGTAATTTTTTGTCTACTCATTGTCAAATCGGGTCAAATCCAAGTAGTTCCCCTCCAATTTGACAATGAGAGCGAAATGGCGTAAAGGCAGCTTTAACACGCTTTGTGCGCGAGAGGACTGAAGGGGCTAATGGTGGAAAGCTCTCCCGTCCGTGTCCAGGGGCTGCAAACGAGACTGTCTGGTCGATTACCTCTGCCACTTCACACATCGTTTATTAGTTAAATCATGGCTTCATGGCGAATGAAATAAGAAAAATCTCGCGTAGGTATATCTTGGAATCACGTTTGCATCTAGATTATTGAAAGCAGACTTTTTGATCAATGCCAGTTGCATTCACGACCTTGCGACAGATTTTATGTACACGTTTTCCACATTCGATGCAGAATCGTGCATGGTTTGCAAAAGTAACCTGTTATAATTGACTCTACGAATTCTAAAAAGAGCATTGGAACATAGATCTTTGATAGTAAAAGCAAAAGTTAATTTGACTGAAGATATCTTTTGTTGAATGATCAGCTCGCGTTTCATTTTTCTCACACTATTGCTGTAAATTAACTCTTGAGTTTTATATAAATACGTATACCAGTACGAATGAAAGCTAATTTCTTATTCATCTCACACTCTTTGCAGATTTCACACAATAAAGATTTGAATACAAAGTGCAACCGACATCATAAAGGATCACACGGGCGAAGAGCAGAATCAGTACTTTCAACAGATTCAGATATACGATTCACACGACGGAAACTGGGTGATAGTCAAAAATGTGGATGTGCAGTTGTGGCTGCTTTTCTTGTTGCGCTTCTGGTTGCTGGAATTTTTGTTTACATTGGCTGTAAGTATTATAATTACGTATTGTATATTTTTGATAAGCAAGAAAGCGCGTTGGGTAATTTTAAGCTTGTTACGGGTATACTGTTGTGGATAAACGTGACAGGCATAGGCGTACCGTGACCTAAAATCTGGCAGGGGCCAGGGACCAAAAGGTTTAAGACATGCGATAATTTTGTCTTCCGTAACGTACACGTACTGTTCATGCAACTTATATAATTTACTAAAACATTATATATTTGTTAATATATTCTTTGTTATTTGCTTATGTATAATGCATTATCAAATAAACTTTATGTCTGTGAATACGTATGAGCTACTACCACATGCATATAATGTGAACGGTAGGTATGAATTGCACACGAATTATCTATGACCGCTAAGAAATGAACGCTTGTACGAATTATACGGGAATAGAATGGAAATAATTAGATATATAAGACTATTTTTTCGTTTAGAAGCTAAATATATTTCAACTTATACTTGAAGAAGAGGATAGCTAAGTTTCAAAATATCTTTGAAGAAATTGAAATATATTAAGCTTAGATGGGAGAAATTGACCTCTTGTTTCAAACTTTTGTCACCTAGAAAACCTAGAAAAAGCATAAGTAACTTGGCAAGATGGAAGAGTGATGTAACTTACTCTTTTCGATCCATTTGGTTTGCAGGGATATCTTCGTAGCCCTAACTGCGTGTCCAAGGCTACCTGAAATAGCAAAATCTTTGAAACTAGTTGGTTTTGCTGTATTCCATTTTCGCGATCCTCTGGGAAATGTGAGATCCAGACAGTTCTTCTCTGCGAATATTTTAATTTTTTCCCAAACTACATACAAGTCTTCTCGCTCACTTAGTAGTGTTTTAACTGTTCCATTCACAAGATCTATCCCATCCCTATAAGTTGCATTTTTAGTTTGAAAATATGTATTTAACATGTTCGTTATAGAAAGAACATAGGGAATGATGAAAAGATTTACTACAAACTTAGGATTACTGATTGAATGAAAGATCCCCAATGAATAAACTGAGTCATTGTATTTTCCCTCATTCATTTGTTTTTCTAAAGCATCTAGTCCCATAGCTATCGATCACATATTTGCAATTGTGAAATCTCATTGACTAACGAGTCGAGCTTAAACTTCTCATTCCATGCCTTGAATTTAGACCAACTGCCTCTTGAAGCTGCTTCAACAATTGGTGTTGTGATGGCTTCGAAAAGTGTAAGTAAAGGGATTCGATGGCATAGAAAAAGGATGTACACGTTTCGATTGTGAAAAATGTGTCCATCACAACAAGGATAATTTTATGAACTAGACAGTGTACAAATGTGGCTGCAGGGTGTTTCATCTTAATTTAGATTTGTACACCACTTTTTTATCCTGACATGACACTAGCACCATCGTAAGACTGCCCAACAACAAGCAACTCGCTAAGTCCGTAGCTGTCTAACAGGCTGAAAATTATATTTGCTAAATACAAGGCATTTCTGTCTCCCGAACAGTTTACAAAGCTTAAGAACCTTTCTTCGATTGCTAGCTCTTTAGTAAATCTGACAACCACGGAGAGTTCTTCCTTTTTGTGGACCCTTGCTTCGTCTACCATAATGGACATCAGTCCGCACTCTTTTATTTCAGCTGTATTGTCCTCACGCACGATTTCAGCAATTATTTTTATTAATTCATTTTGTGTTTTGCCACTACAGTTGTTCGCAACTTTGTTTTTAAAATTATTTTCAAAAGTTGAATCATGCTTCGCGAATAATTCACAAAATTCCAAAAAAAAAAATCACGGTTATCACTGGTACCACTTTTATCATGTCCTCTGAAAGCAAGTCCTTGGCGACTGAGACACGTCGTAAGGTCAATAACATTTTCCAAATAATTTCGGTTCATCTTGACAATATTCCAAGACTGTTCAAGCACCATATCACTTACTATCTTCCAAGCACTATTAGAGTTTTCACATTGTGCATGAATTTTTCCATCCGGATAATTTATCCGGATCGCGAAGTTTGGTCGAGTTGAAATTTTGGTGTATTTTTGGTGTATTTTGGGTGTATTTTTGGCGACAATGGAAATTCTATGGAAAATTTCGCATTGTGATAGCTTCACACCGAGTCATCAGACCAGTATAACTTGTCGAAATTAAATATTGCCGTCCATATCTCGAAATAAGTCCCATAACATGGTAATTAATACCGCATATAACACAGTCTCTATGTTATAAGTAGTGTTTATGCTTTAGTATAGGCTTACACTACTGCACTACACACCTCTTGCTGTAACCACAAAAAATTAAGAGGCGAAAACTTAAGTGTCTGCTGTTGGAAATATTTATTTTTTTGGGAGGGGCCAAACTAGGGTCTGGGGGGGTCCTGGCCCCCTCTGGCCCCCCCTACGGCGCGCCTATGGTGACAGGCCGCCTCCTCTAGCAATTCCCCATGGCACACCATTTGAAATTGCTAGTAGAGACGGCCTATGGTATGCCATATTTGATGGCATGCCATAAATGGTAGGCAATATGGTATGCCATTTATTTATTTATTTATTAATTCCTTGCGCTACAGATACAATTCCAATTACAGCGTCAAGAAAGCAAAAATAAAAGAATGAAACATAAAAAAAGGAAAAGAAATGATAAAAATAATTAAATAATTTGAAAACTAAAATTAGGACTAAGGTAAAATAGCAATTCAAGGTAAAATTTTCAATACATGCTTGAATTGTGAAAAATATTGCGGGAGAGGACCAAGCTTAAGGGCATTATGCGTTTTGGGTAGACGCAGCAAAGGTGAATGAAACTAGACTTCCGTACGAGCAAACGGAACAGAGAAAACCTCAGAAGAACGACTTGGACGACTAGATTCACGTCTGGTTATCTGGGAACCAAGATCTGACAAAAAAATGCCTTGGCAAAGTTTAAAGAGAAAACACTCATCGAGGAACAATCTCCGAGATTGCGACGAGGACATACGAAGGAGGGAAAGACGAGAGGAGTAGGGACAATAGGGGATATTAAATTTAAAAAGAAGCGAGCAAGCGAGTGAACCTGCGTTGAACAGGTTCAATGGCGTCAGATAAATACTGAAAGCGCGGAGACCAGATTTGGCACGCGTATTCTAGAATACTGCGTACCAATGAGACAAATAAATGAATACAGGAGAAAATGTTGGTAAACATATACGAAGACCGCAAGACAAATCCAGCAGTCCTAGAGGCCCTGGACGTCATATTCATGACATGATTTGAGTCAAACAATACACCCAGGTCTCTAAAATGCTGGACAACTGACACGGAAATCCCAGACAAAAAAGAGGAGAAAACATTTTGAGTATTTTTATTTGCAAAAGACATCTGATGGCACTTCAAAATGTTCAGTGGTAAGAAGTTGTCTTGGCACCAGAGATTAAGAGCAAACAAGTCAGCTAGCAATTGATGAAAATCATTCGCAGACTTGATTGCATTGTATAATTTTAAGTCATCTGCATATAAAAGGCAGGGAGAATTGATAACAGAAGGAAGGTCATTGACAAACAAGATAAAAACGAAAGGACCTACGATAGAACCTTGAGGAACTCCGGATGTGGGAAATATAAGAAAGGAAATGAAACCATTAAAAGTAACTCTGCAAGGACGACTATGAAGATAAGAGGAAAATCAGGAGAGGAGCAACATGTTAAGGTTCACTTAATCAAAAGCCTTCGAAAAGTCTGTGTAAATTACATCAACTTGACGTTGACAATCGAAGGCAAAGGCTACAAAATTAGTGAACTCCATAAAGTTGGTCGATGTAGAGCGACTCTTGATGAAACCATGCTGCTCAGGAGCAAGTAAGGGCTGTAGAGACGGATAAATTCTATTGCAGACAAGACGGTCAAGGATTTTACTGAAACAGCAGAGGAGGGATATAGGACGATAATTGGAAACAATGGAAGGATCACCACATTTGAAGATTGGGAAAATATTGGCATATTTCCATAAAGAGGGGAATACACCAGATGTAAGGCTAATGTTGAAAAGGATAGCTAAAGGAAGACAGAGCGAGGATGAGAGGGATTTAGCAAGGATATTAGGAATACCATCGGGATTGGAACTGGCATTAAAATTTAAGGCATGCAAAAGGATTTCAACTTCCAAAGGATTGGTACTAAACATAGATAATTCAGGAGAGGTACGAGAGACCGTGGGAACTACCGATGTGTTCAGTGGGTTTTTTAAAGGAGGAGGAAAAAAAGGCAGTAAACAAATCACAAATAGCCTGAGGAGTGGAAGCAGTAACATCATCAAGAGATATAGAACCAGGAACTGAAGAGTTGGATTTGAGGGAACGGATGTAGGGCCAAAAAGATTTGGATTGATTAGAACAGATTGAAGCCTCGATATTCGAAAAGCCTGCTTAAGCACGTTTTTAGCGTCAGAACGCAAACTGCGGAATTCCTGAAGGTCAGTGGGTGAACCCGTCTTCTTCAGCTTTTCACGAGCTTTTTCCTTAGCTTTAAGCGCATCAGAGACTTTCAATGTGAACCAAGGGACATTGTTAGGTTTGAGAGGACGTTTAATGGGAGTAAAACGAAAGATAAGGTTAGAAAAGAAAGATTAGAACTTGGACAATGCACAATCAACATCCAGTCCTTTGAAAAATGAAAACCAATTAATAAGATTGATTTCAGAGGACATTTTTTGAAAGTCAGCTTTAAAGAAATTATAACGCCGAAAAGAAGGACATTTATTCCTTGCCTGGAAGTTAAGGTCAACATCAAGCAGGAGAGGAGGGTGATGAGGATCAGGTTGCACATATGCAAAAGGAGCAGGAGAGAGAGTAAGGGAATCTAAAGGAACGCTAGTAAGGACTAGGTCGAGGAGTATGTTATTAGTGTTACGAAGGTGGTTAATTTGGGAACAAGAACAAAGTGAAAGGAAGGAAGAAGTCGCAACAGAGAGGTGGTTATAGGATATTAAACTGAAGCTATCGGTATGACACTCCACAGTGGGCATGTTAAAGTCGCCTAAAATGAGGAGGGGAGTTGAAGGAAACCGAGAGAGGATGACACTTGAAAGCTCAGCGTAAAAACGTTCATATGCAATGACATCTGCCTTGTAATATTTTGACAGTTCTTAATTATCAAAATGGCGTTGAACCGTGGTCATGCTCCGTTTCTTATAAAAAAATGTAGGAATTCTGAATTTTCAGGGATTTTAAGATCTCGTTGAGTAGCCCAAACAGTTTACAGGGCATGTAATGGTGGGAAATTGCGAAAAAGTCGAATGATGATATGGACATTTTTAAAGAGATATTTTTTTTAATTTTTGAGGATGAGTAAGTAAGTGATTCTACGTATTGATGATCGGCGGACTTTTTTTAATGACTAATGACGATGGGGGATGGACCATCGTACCCCAGCAAATCATATAATAGTTTCACCTACATCTGAAATTTCACCCGCTTATCAAAAAAAGGGATTTATCCTACACGCGGAGTTTTCATCAACAGCAGAATTCCTTCGCTCTCCACTTCAAATAACTTTTTGAGAGCATTCAACGCACAGATGAAGCACACATCCTCACCGTTCAGAGGCATTTTCGAAATGATATGGCATGCCATGAAATTCCCCACGCATCATATGGCATACCATGAATTGATAGTCGTTGCCATCGGATATGGCAGAGTAAATTGCCAATCGAGTCCTGGTGTGAGGAAAGTTCGGGTTCAAATGCCACTTAAGGCCAGGTTCCTCCAGAAAACGTGTTTTTTTCAAACAAATTTTATTTATATTACAAAAAATATTTATACATTAAAGTTTTTATAGATTAGAAGACATATAAAAATACTAACTGAAAAAAGAATTTTTTGTTTATTTTTTTGAATGGCGGCTCCTAAAATGGCTGCTGAAAAACGTCCCTTTTGTTGATGGGTGACACGATAACTCAACAACGAATTATCTGAAAGCAAAAATCAAAACGATATCTTATTTTGTATCACATTGGCTATGATCGGTACTACAATGAAACATTTTCACAAACAAACAAAAAAATGGCGGACTTTTTAATTTTTTTTACGCTTTTTTTTACTTTTAATTGTTTATAACTTTTTCAAATAACAATGAATATTTTTGGTTGTAGTACCGACTATAGAGAGACATTTTAAGAGTAAAATGCCGTTTGGTTCATGTCAATAAGTGCAATAGTTTCTAAATAAGAGTGTCACCCAGTTGAAAAAACGTGTTTTCGCGAAAAAGCCAATTAAAGTTTTTGATCGTAAAAAATCTTAAAAAAAAGTGATTTTTACTCACATATCCAATCCGGCTGCATACACAACTCCTTCCTGGTCTTCATAGGCGTCGTTTTGAAGAATTTTTGCATTTCTTGCTGCAGTCCTGTGCTCTTTAGATGCTTCAGTGGCTTCAAGCTCGGCTCGATCAACACGCTTGTCGTTGGCTTTATCAGCAAACTGCCTTGCTTGCGGGCCGATTTTGACACCCATGACTTCCATAACTTTCAATATCGGTAAAAGCCCTTCATTAAAAATGCAAGCAGCACTAAGAGCAGCAATTTCAAGTGTTTGTTTTCCAACAAACTTGTGTTTAGGAGCTATGTTCCAGACACACGAATTATAACTTTCATTATTGTTTTGAGTATTAGCCCCTAAACATCTCTCGAGCAACTTTTCGTCAGTTAATTCTTCATAAATTGGTTGTAGAAGATCTTTCACTTCTTGATCGAAAGCCGGAGGATGTTTGAAGGTATGTAATTGATGTGTAGCTACTGCCTTTTGATAACCGCACCATCTGCTCCGAATCTGCTCCGGCTGGGCAGTACTCGTGTTGCGGCTTAGCGTCGGTGGAACACTTGTGATAAAGTGAGGCCAGAATTGCTTTCTTCATGTCTGCTACAGAATCGGGGTGAGCAAGCACAGCTTTTTTAAAATAGCCAGATAATTTTGACAGTTGCGCTTCAGTGAATTGTAAAGGTTTTACTGCAGGTTGGTCACTTTTTTTAGCCCTCTTCTTTTTGGGTACTTTTTCACCTCTTTCTAATTGCTCTTTTATTTCTTGTGCTTTCAGAGCTCCCTTTATTTTCGCAAGGTTTTTTTTGCTTCTTTACCACGTCTATATATACTCTTGCCTACGTGTAAAACACATGCTTTTTTCTTCACTTTGAGAGCCTCACCATACGGTTCAGTTTCTTCGAGCCGCTTGAAAGTTTTACTGTCACCGTCGCCGATATAATATTCATACATAACATCGTACTGCTCCACAGACCTCAGAAACATCTTTTCCACTCCTTCAACTTCTATAAGACCGGCACTACCATTATGATCTCTTGTACAATTTCCTGCTTCACAGTGCTCCGTAAACCAAGCATCAAACTCTGGCGTATTTTCGGGAAACTTTTGGGAATAATTACTGCATGCTTGACAAATTTTCGATTTTACTGCTACATCTATGACTTTGTTCGTATACTTGCCAATCAAACTAACAATACCAAGTAAAGCTGTGAATCCTCTTTTTGGCCAGGAACCATCGCCCGAAACAGTAAGCCTATCTTCCGGTAATCCTTGTTCTTTATTCTTTTCTTGCTCTTCTCTGACAGCTTTTTTAAAAACTGTTTCAGTAACAGCCTTGACTGCAATATAAATATGCTGTAAGCATTTATAATAGCCAGTTAAACTTAATGTACTCGCTGAGATATCCATCAGTCCACAAAAATTTAATAAGCCATAAAAACCAACTCCTATCAAGCGCATTGCATAAACTATCCTTCTGTTTATTTCATAACCATTTTTTATTTTTGGAGATGAAGGGATTAGTTCACTCTCCTCACAATCACAGATGATTTCTAATTGAAAACCCAATCCTTTTAAGTCACTTTTTCCGAACTCCACTTTTTTACCACAGTTTACACAAGCAACTCTTTGCTGCAATAATACAAACACAGACCACTGAACGATCACGTAAGCCAGAGACGGATGGATAGTTACTTCAAATTGGGGATCGTCGTTTTTCAGTTTTCTAGCAGCAGAACTGGTTTTTTCAGTCTTATCGTCTGAAGTAAATCGATTACCTCGAAAACTCCTCTTTCTCAATCTATGCGGTACTCCTTGTAATTTTTTTCTGTCCATGATGATTCCTAGCACACACGAATGAAAAATTTACCAACACGTGCGAGGACTGAAGCGAACTGTCACCAACGAAAACTCCACGTGTACTGCCGTATACTACGCTACACACCTTCCTGAAACTGTAGAGAAGGAAATATTTTTTAAAAATGAAGGAAAAGAGAATACTAAGTTGATCCGTCGGCACGCAACACCTGCCACCACCCGGGGTATTCGAGCAGCCGGATTTACCGCTTGGCGCGCTCCGCTTTCTCCTTTTGTATACCTACTTCTCTGTCGTGCGGACCTTCGGGACTAATTCTAAATTATTTCTAAGAATATTTTCTAGCAATTTACCGGAAAATTTTTTTTTCGATTTGTTGAAAATTGTTTGGAGGAACCTGGCCTTAAAAGAAAATCATGTTGGAAACTACACCTAATTATTATGCGCAGTTTAAGAAAAAAATACGCATCTAACTAGCCGATGCAGATTGTATCATCAAATTCTCTGGCCCAGAATCAGCACTGTCTTAAAAATATTTACGTCTGTTCACTAAATTTTTGGGCAATAATCCATTATCTTTGGCAATTACCTTTCAACCACGAGTCTGGCTATCTTCTATCTTCTCTTTGTTTGAATTTAAGATTTTTTTCTTATATATACTGTAGGCTAGTATTTTATATTTAATCCTGAAGATAACTTTTGACAAGTCTCCATTATCTCGTCATTCTTTGGAGCGAAAATGTTGATTAGGGAGAAAAGCGGACACTCTGCCAATTATTAATGAGTTAGATGTCAATTACTTTAATTTTGGATTGATTTTTGTATTGAAAAGACATCGGCCCAATTCAATTTTCAAATTCAAACACTTGTTGACTTCAAATATCACTTTTTCACTCGAAAGAATGAACTGCACATACTTAATTGGCGTGAAATGAGATGAGATGTAGAACATTAACTACAATAAAATGCAACATTTCATCACGTGCGACGGCAAAGGCGAACTAACCAAGAAGAGGCTTATGATGATTTTATGTACAGATGTCAGGTCTATAAGATTAGGGCTGACACATTTCCTCCCTTCTTAAGATTCATTGTTGAATCTGACAGTTTTTGTTTTGGGGCTAGAATATGTTTTATAATGTACACATTTTCACTGAGGACAAACTCTTTTTTCAGACGCGTCGAAACCGCGTTTCTTTGTGATCCAGCTGTATTCGACTCTACGAGACTCGCTCCTCCTTCTTGGAGATTCGCTTGAGTACTTGGTGCAGACCAGTATATGGCTACTGAAGAGGTTTATTGCGTTCGTCTTCTTGCATAAAAGCGTGACTAAATATCGCTATATCTTTGTGCACGAAAATACTGTCGGAACGGTGATAGGCTGCTGCTGTTGGCTTTAATCGTCTAATGTCGCATTTTAATTTCTCCAGAAAAATTGAGAGATCGTTCGGTGTTTGATTCTCCTCGAATATATCTCCAGGCAGTCGCAACGTTGTTCCATAAAGCATTTTCGCCGGCGATCCTTTCATCCCCTCTTTGTAGACCATACGCAGTCCTAACAATACACTTGGTAATGTATCAAGCCGATTTGTAATTTTGTGACGCATGAATGGGGCTTTTAAAGTATGATGCCATCGCTCGATCATGCCATCTGAAGCTGGGTAATATTCTGTCGTTTTAATGTTTTTCGAACCAAGTAGTTTAGCTAATGATTGCAAGAGGAGTGCTCCAAATTGGCTGTCTCTGTGGTGGTTATAATGCGTAGAGCTCCCTCCAAAACGTGTGAACTAGCCAGCGTAGAATGTTGTTGCAACTGTATATCCTATTATTTCCTATTGTTGATTTGCCGTTGCAGAACAAGCAAAATGAATCACAAGTTCCTGCTTTTTTTAGGTTGCCAGACTTTTCGCACTTCCAACAGTAACTGCTACGGTCTGATCCCTTGTAGTCCTTTTTGCGTGATCATAGCTCATGCATTTATAACAGCACACTATTTCAAATCACCTCAGCCTGGCGTACACTTAGCCATTTACTTATTATTGACAAGATTTAGAGCTTTTTCTTCGTTCAGTTCCACTACAGCTTTCCTCTGTTGCCTTACATTTAATGAAAACAGCATTTGTTGAGCGTTGCCAATTTCTGCATCTCCGATCGCTGACGCCACTTCATTCTCGCCTGTGAAGCTACCAAGATAAAGATGAGACAATTTTTTTTAGCCTCCCGAGGCCCCTACTACCGTTTGAATGGCTTCACGGACCCTCGCTATATCCTCGGATTTGTCAAGTATTACCAGTACTCCACCGTCAAATGTTCTTCTTGATGTGCCTATGCCATTTTAGTTCTTCCACCATTTGGAGCTATATATGTATATGTTATAATTTGTTCAGCCAAAACAAATTTAACCTCCGGAAAATTCCGAAAAGTTTTGAAACTTTGCAAATTGATTTATACGCTCTCAAAGATGAATATACCAAAAGTCCTCATGAATATGAGGCGAGCTCTAGCGGCAATTAGCGAAAACAGAGCACTTTTTTTGGTTTTTCGTTAAACTCTCGAGAACCGTTGGTCGGAGGTAAAAGTTAACTATATACATAGTTAACGCTTATTAAATTTGCAACAAAAATAATTGAAATGATGACATTTTTGTTTCCGAGTTTTTGTTTCCAATGGTTTCCGAGTTCCAATGGTTTCCGAGAAACCACCCGAGCACGGTACAATATGGTATCTTGAATAATATTTGGCAATGGTTTATTTACATGTTTGGATACCAAGAATGACTGAAGAGATTAACTTCCAAACTTTGTATAAAATGAAAGACATGATATGTATTAAACAATGAAGCACACAGAAAAATCAATCAATACTTGATTGCTTCTTGGCAGATGGCCTTGCAATCAGCTCATCTTGGTTAGCTTCTGTACTTGTTGACTGAAACACAGTAAGAAGAGATAACTATGCCTGAGATGATGGTGTGAAGAACATGACAACTAATTTATGTATACTATACAAGGCAAATTAATAGCAAAAAAATATGACAGCCACATCTGTTCCCACATCCCTATACATTTGCAACAAATGATGTTGAAGACAGCTTCAAGTGCTGCTGGATCTTCTGTTGTCACAGTGATCAGCTGATCGCTTTCCAACTTCCAACCCCACTCTACAGAAATAAGTTCATTCCCAAGTAAAAATTGAATTTGGTGGTACACTCAAAAATCATGTCATCATCAAGAGAGGTTTGCTTCCTAGGCGCATTGTACAAAGCCAGGAATACTTTGTTTCCAGCAGCACCAACAGCCTCACTGGATGAATTTGGGCTGTTAAATATTTTAGCAACACCTTTCAGCACAGCTTGCTTCTTGATAAATTTAAAACAGGAAAGTTTCCCTATGCGATATGCAGCTGAAGTCGTATCGCATCCGCTAAACGCATGCACAAGATCTATTCTGTCTTTCATTTCCAAAGTTTGCTTGCTACTTTGCCATGGCTTGGTTTCACAATTAATATGTTAAGTCCATGAAGAGTAAAGGTCATGAAGAGAACAATCAGATCTACATCTTCAACGATTATTGTTACGTTGTCACAAGTGAACGATTTCATGAGTGCTGTTCGTACGATCAATGTGTCAGCATCACTGAATGCTTGTTTTGTTTCAACTCCATGGTTGATAAGAGCAGCTATTAGGAATGAAATAAGCCCCGATTTATTCTTTTTTTTAGAAAGAAAACCATCCTGTTTGACTGTTACTACGATTTTGTCTCCAAAGTTTGTCAGTAGACAGCTGTTTCAGGAATGCCTTTGTAAACTCATCTCGCGTGTACTCTTTTCGGCACTCAGTGTGTAATCTAATTTTTTCAATACCAAAAAACTAAGAACTCAAATTATCTTTTTATTGCTCACGAGCTAGTAGTAACGATCTGATTCCTTGCAAAAAAACAGTTGTACACAAGAAGGTAAACCAAGAAATTTGTCGCACAACAAACAGTTTTCTTCGATTTTATAGTCAATTATATAAACACCTCATACGTCTACTATGCAAAACACTAAGCACTGACCGAACGAAAATGGTAAGAACGCAAAAAAAACTCTCGCGCACCTGAACCGCTAGAAACACTAATGTTCGAAGAACAGTAGAAGAATCGTGCAGGTTTTGAGTGCATATTCCACCACATGAGCTGCTTATTACGGCCAAACTGTTTCAAATGCCACGTTTTACTTTGGTCTCAAGAATGCATTATAACTCATATGGTAGAAGGTTTCAGATATTACCACTGGCATGAATTTCAACGTTTATGAGAGCAAAGCACGGGTTAATTATATTCGTTATCAGTTGCTTATTTCACAAAATTTTGAAAGCAGCATCTCATATAACATCAATGAAGAAAATGCTCAGTGCCTGCAGCACTGTAACTGAAGCTGGTGTTTGGGGCTGCGATCCGAAAAATTTGCAGAACTTTGGGAATTGAAACATCGGTTATTTATTTTCATTGTAAATGTTTCCGGTATGAATACTAACTGTAAGCATTTATTGATACAAAAGTAGCACAACCGACTCGTGCTGGCAACCTTTCGCCAGTATCAAAGCCAAGAATGTATCACATCTGCTTCACGTTGTTATATTACATTCGAAGTTATAGGAGTATAAAGAAATTTAGAGTTACCTGCAGCGAGTTTTTTCAAATAATCGAAAGCTTAATATTTGCTGTTTATTGTCACTACAATATCATAACCAATTGAAAATTCTACGATAAAACCGCTTAATAAAGATATTGCAAACAAACACAAAACCAACAATTGCTGGCAACCCTATCGTGGCTTATAATAATGTTTATAATAGGTTCCATTAATTGTATGAAATTCATATTGATTTCATGACTGCACTGGGAGTTATAGGGCAAACAGTTTTATTTTCCTGAGCGAATTTTCAAAACCAAAGACACAAAAATTACCATAGCTGACAGCACCAATCGAATTTTTCAACCAAATTTCCACCAAACAGAGTATAGAGTAAGGTTCAGCGACTGTGTCAATTTCAAATCTGGTAACTTATTCACGTTTCATAGGGCTAAAAGGAGTTTTTTTCTTTGTAAGTTTTCAAGATGGCACCACTGGCACAGAGTTGCCTACAATTCAAAACCGTTTCTATCAGATCTGGTCCTACTTAAGTCCAATGCATTCTGTAAGTTTCAATTGTATCTGATTATTGATTCGTGAGTTCCCGCGAACAGAAATTTTTGATGCTAAAAATATACGTTAACTGGGAGAGGGTTACCGTTCTCGTCCGACATGAAATTTCCAAAGTTTTACTTTGAACGTGTAGACAAAGCATAAGATTTGTATACAGATTGGTTTTATTGTAAGAAACGGACATTTTTCTAGGATATTCGATGGTTTGAATTTTTCACTTAAAAATTTTTTATTTTTTCAAATTTAAAACACCAAAATTATCATAGCTGGCAGGTCCAAACAAATTTTTCGACAAAATTTCTACCAAACGTGATTTTAAATAAGGTCTAGCTACTGTGCGAATTTCGTCAAAATCGAACGATTGAATCAGAATTTATAGGACTAAAAGCAGTTATCTTTTTAGTGATTTTTCAAGATGGCACCACTGGCATAGAATCACCTGCATTTCAAAATCACTTCTATCAGACCTGATCCTATTTAAGACCAATACATTCTACAAATTTCGATTAGTTCCGCTTATCGGATCGTGACTTTCCGCTTATGGGATCGTGACTTTCCGTGAACAGAAGTTTTTGATGCTAAAAATATAGGCAAATTGGGCAAGGGTTACCAGGCGTGCCCGTTATACCATATCAAATTTTTTTTTTTGCCTATGTAAACAAAGCACAAGATTTACATATGAGTGGCTTTTTTTTTAAGAAGCGACATTTTTTCAGGAGAGACGATGATTTGGAGGTTTTCATTTTCAGTGCCTGCCCTAGCTACAGGGCTGTCCGCACGCTCATTAAAAGCTTCAAAAATCTATAACTAAATAATGCCAATATGTCCTGAAAATTTCGTAATGATTAAATAGCTCTGTCAAAAGTTATCGCAATTTAAAAATTTTCAAGTTTTCCCGTTCTCTTTTTAGGCACCTAGCGCACACATGGGGTTAAAAAATGTCAAAACATTATCCGATCACATGTAAAACACGTTCGAAATTTATGTGGCCCACTTTATTTTTGCAAAAATTATTTGTGTACGGAATAATAGGTATATTAAAAATATCACTCAAATGGCCGCCCGCGCCAAAGGGTTAAAGATTATTAACTTTTTGTGAGACCTGGCACTATTCTGCATATACACCAATGTGTCCTGAAAATTTCAGTTTAATCGGATGGCGCGCTACTGAGATTTTTTCACTGAAATGTTTTGATTATATATATATATATATATATATATATATATATATATATATATATATATATATATATATATATATATATATATATATATATATATATATATATACTGATGTGGCCAAATTATTATCACCTTCTGAAAATCTTAAGTTTTTTGTCCTAAATTACACCTTTTACAAATAAAAACTAAAACTTATTGTAATTAACATATTTATTAGTATTTAGTGAACATTCCTTTCGCATCTTTTAAACGCTGTATTCTACGAGGCATTCCACTTATCGTATTTTTGGCTTTTTCGATTAAATCCGTATCATTTTGCCATTCTTCCTTCATTGCTGCAATCAAGTCTGGTTTTGTGCGGGGGCAGTTTTCTGCCACTTTTTGTTTAAAAATAGCCCAGATATTTTCGATCGGATTCATATCTGGACTATTTGCTGGCCAATCAAGGATTTGGATACCTTGTGTTCTTAGAAATTCAATGATTTTCTTCGCCGTATGGCATGGAGCCTTGTCGTGCATGAAAATCGCTTCTCCATTAAATTTTTCGTTGAGAGTCGGTACCAATTGTGTCTGTAGAACAGTTAAATATTGATTGGCATTCATTGTTCCCTCGACTACGTAAAGTGGGAAGAGTCCTTTCGATGAAATTGCCGACCAAATCATGACCCTGACTGGTTGTTTGACTCGTTGCTGAACACACGAAGCTGAATATTCCTCTCCTTTGTATCTGCGGACAGTCCTGACCATTGGTAGTGTTAAACTCATCATCGTTTCATCGCTGAATATAACCTGATCAGAAAATAAAAAAAGGATAAAGTCAAAAGACGAACTTTTTGACAAGTGTCATTTGTGTCATTTCAAGTGTGACAAGGTAATATTTAAAAAAGAGATACTATTAGTTTATACCTTTTCCCAATCGACTGCAGACTATGATAAATGTTCATTCGCCCACGTTTTCCTTTGTAGTATCATCCTAGCATTTAGTTTTTGCTTTTGACGAGGACGTCTTGCACAGAGCCCAGATTGGAAAAGTCGACGCCTAACTGTTCTCTCCGATATTTCCACACCAACGTCGCGTAGAGTACCTCTTAGGGACTTGCTGGATAGCGTTCGGTCTTCTTTCGCTTTTCGCAATAAATATCTGTCTTGACTGGTTGTTGTTTTAGGCTTGCGACCGCATTTCCCCTTTCTTTTCGGACTTCCTGACGGCCGGACAACTCTACTTTTCGCAAATTTGCTAACAAATGACCTACTTACTCCCACTTTTTGAGCTATTTGCGCATGAGTATAGTGTCCTACTTCCAAATACGTAGAAATTTTAGCTTTCACCACTGAACTGATATCTTTTGCTTTACCCATATTGAAAAATCACTACTTTTACAAAAGCCACTTTTACGTTCTCCTTCAAAAGTCAAAAAGGAGACTGAAATTTTTCGGTAAAATACTTCACCTTAAATGCTACTTAGAAACCATAAAACAGAAACAATTAGCAGCTCAAACAAATTAAGAGGGCAATAAAAACTCAGAATTCATATTTATCTCAAAATGGCTGCAGGTAATTAATTACCCATTACGGAGGTAATTCCGCGGAAAAGGATCTTTTCATTCCACGAATCTTCGTAGTTAAGGACACCTAATCTAATTACAAACCAACAATAAAAATAACTATAGTTCCTCGATTCTAAATAGGATTAACAATGATTTTATATGAGGTGATAATAATTTGGCCACATCAGTATGTATATATATATATATATATATATATATATATATATATATATATATATATATATATATATATATATATATATATATATATATATATATATATATATATATATATAGAAATATGGATTTTTGGTCAAAGTGATTTTAATACTAATGTTCTTCTTCGAACATTAGTAATAATAAGGACACGAATTACGGCACATCACACTCGCGCAAAGACGTGGATAGCAGTGATACCTGGTTGAAACTAACCGCCAGCTAAGTTGTAGAATCAAGGAAAGGTAGTTGGGTGGGGGGAGATGGCAGGAATGAGGTGCTCCTCGACAATTCTAGAAAAAATAGTATCTGTAGCGCCCTATAACTCGCAAATACAAGAAAAATATATAGAATCATTTTTGTTGTAAATTTAATAAGCTTTAATTATGTATCGAGTCAACTTGTGCCTCCGACCAACGGTTCTCGAAATATTATCAAAAAACCAAAAAAAAGTCTCTTGTTTTCGCTAATTACGGCTAGAGCTCGCTTCATATTCTTAGGGACTTTTGGTATATTCATCCTTAGGTTCGTGTAATTCAATGTGCAAAGTTTCAAAACTTTCGGATTTTTCCGGAAGTTGGGTCATTCTTTGACATTTTTTGACTGGACTAAATATAGAAAGGAAGGCTCAAAGCTGTATGAATATATTTGTATAATTTTCTAAGCGTGTAGAAGTTGACCTACAAAATTTTAGGAATATTTATTGTTATACCAAAATTGTACGCTTGGGATAAAAGTATAATCAAATTTTTGAAGATCGAGCTACTTTAATAGATATATCAAGCTAAACTTCAAAAATGAATTATCACATCCGGACTTTTACGATATTTTTCAACTGAAACTGCATAAGGCTCTTATTTCATAACGTGTGACCAAAAATCAGATTCGTTTTGAGCTTCTTATCCCTAAAAAAATCCCATTTTGCTGCACAAAAGCTAAACACCATCTCGTAACTATGTTCTAGAAGACTGATGACTATGCTCTTGCGACTATCGATTATATAACCTTTCTCAGTTTCAAGGTTGTCTGTAAACTAAGTTTGGCATATGAAACGAAAAATATAACATCAGATATATTCATTTGGAAATTCATTCAACAAAAAAAACTCTAGCGCACCAGAACCACTAGAAACACTAATGTTCGATGAACAATAGGAGAATCATGCAGATTTTTAATGAAAAATTTCCGGATTTAGGAAAGTCAAACTCGACAAAACTTTGAAAACAGCATCTCCTGTAACATACATAAAGAAAATGATTAGTGCTTACAACACTTTACCAGCACTACGACTAAAAGTCTCCCACAACTGCCTCACGTCAAAATCAAATAACCCTATCAATATCGATGACTTCGTCCAAACTACAGGGATAGAAAGATGTTTGGGATGGCAACACAATCCGAAAAATTTCCAGAGCTTAAAAATGTAAACATTGGTAACTTATTTTCACTGTAAATGTTCGCGATATGTATACTTAATGTGAGCATTTATTGATACGAAACATGCAAAAACGCCTCGCACTGGCAACCCTTCGCTAACATCAAAACCAAAAATATATCATACCTGCCTCACATTAAAATCAACCTACCCTGTGAATTTAAGTTATAGGGGTACAAAGAAATTTAGGGCTACCACCCGCAAAAGTTTTCAAATTTTCGAAATCTCAATTCATAAAATCGCTGTTAAATTTCATACAAATTAAACAATAGCTCTAAATATACGTAATATCTTACCATCTACTTACTAAGTTTCATTTAATACATACTAGGTGTGGTTTTTGCTCTCCCTATCTATAACAGAACAATGCTAACCAGTGCAGACGCATTGGAAACAATAACAATTCCACCTATCCATAACATGAGTTGTTGTTATTTCCAATGCATCTGCACTGGTTAGCATTGTTCTGTTATGGACAAGAGGAGCAAAAAAAAGCGCCTGTTATTGTAGATATATTTTAGTGAGGTAGTAGAAATGGAGTGGACATGCCCATAAGATTTACATTGAAGGTGATGGTAGTAATTTTTTAGCTACTCATTGTCAAATCGAGTCAAATCCAAGTAGTTCCCCTCCAATTTGACAATGAGATCAAAATGGCGTAAAGGCAGCTTTAACATGCTTTGTGCGCGAGAAGATTGAGGGGGCTAATGGTCGGAAGTTATACCGTCCGTGTCCAGGGGCTGATATATTTTACCTGCACGAAACGACTCCCTGCAAGGTGTCAACTGCGGCACGAGCGTATGTTATTGTAAAGCTGCATGCATGGGTCAATGATTCAAGTGTCAGCAACTCTTAAGAAATAATAAAAATAACGAGAAAATGCTGACCTACGTCATATGATCAACTGTCGTTGACAATTATTGTACATTTTTTTATGTGAAAATTTGTTAATCGGGATTTTTAGCATTATACTAGTTTACTATATAAGATATTGATTATAATGAATAAAGTCTGTTTTTCTTGGGATTCTAGTAGACGACTTGTATTTGATTTTGATCACGGCATGGGTCAATGATTCAAGTGTCAGCAACTCTTGAGAAATAATGAAAATAACGAGAAAATGCTGAACTACGTCATATGATCAACTGTCGTTGATAATTATTGTACATTTTTTTTATGTCAAAATTTGCTAATCGGGATTTTTAGCATTATACTAGTTTACTATATAAGATATTGATTATAATGAATAAAGTCTGTTTTTCTTGGGATTCTAGTAGACGACTTGTATTTGATTTTGAGCTTGTGCATCGGTGTTGTACCGAACTGTAATTAATTATTTGGACGGATATTGTATTCGTCTACCTGCGGGCAGATAAAAGAATCTGCTCGCTATATAAACAATCGTTTAATTATGATGTGGCAAAAAAATACAAAACCGATAATAGCTGACAGCCCTATCATAGTTTTTTAATCAGATTCTTCCTGAATATTGCCTACAATAAGCTTCATTTACCATATACATTTTGTTTTGATTTCATGACTGTTCTGGAAGCTATGGAGCAAGAAGCTTTATTTATCTGAGCGAATTTTCAAAATGCAAGTCACCAAAATTACCATACTTAGCAGGTCAAACCGTGGTTTAAAATAAGGCTCAGCTACTGCGTGAATTTCATGAAAATCTTGTAGCTGAATCAGAATTCATAGGGCAAAAAGTATTTTTTTTTTCTTTGTGATGTATGAAGATGGCATCACTGGCACAGAGTTGCCCACATTTCCAAATCCCTTCTATCAGACTTGGTCCTACTTAAAACCAATACATTCTGTGAATTTCAGATGTATCTGATTATTGGGCTGTAAGTTCCCGTGGCCATAAGTTTCTGATACTTAAAATATAGGCAAATAGGAGGAGGGTCACCGTTCTTGTCCGATGTAAAATTTCAAAAGTATTGCTTTGGCTGTGTAAACAAAGCATACGATTTCTATATGAGTTGACTTTAGGCGTGTTTTTTTGCTTCCTCTATATATAACAGAACAATGCAGACGCATTGGGAACAACAACAACTCCCCCATTCCATAACAGGAGCTGTTGTTGTTTCCAATGGGTCTGCATTGTTCTGTTATGGATAAGGGGAGCAAAAAAACGCGCCTATTGTAAAAGACGAATATTTTTCAGGAGAGTCGATGGTTTGAAAGTTTACACTTTGAATAGCTGCCGTAGCTGCAGGGTTGCCAACACGTTCATAAAAAACTATAAAAGTCTGCAACTTAGTAACGACAATATTTCCTTTAAGTTTCATAATAATTTGATAGTCTGGTCAAAAGTTATTTTTAAATATTTAAAATTTTTTAAAACTTTCCCCATCTCATTTTAGGCACCTAGCGCACACATAGGACTAAAAAATTCAAATATATTATCATATCCACATTAAAAACACGTTCAAAACTCATTTCATAAACTTTATTTTTGCAAAAGTTAATTGTTGACAGAATAATAGGTATATTTAAAATATCACTAAAGTCGTCGCCGGCGTTAAAGGGTTAAATATTATTAACATTTGGTGAAATTTGGCACTATTCTTCATATACAGCAAAATATCCTGAAAATGTCAGCTTAATCAGATGACGCGTTCCCACAATTGTTTCACTGAAATTTTTTGATGATATTGAAAGTTTATATATGTATATATATATATATATATATATATATATATATATATATATATATATATATATATATATATATATATATATATATGTGTATATATGGAAATATGAATTTTCAGCTGAATCGATTTTAATACTTATGTTCGTCGAACATTAGTAAAAAACCGAAAAAATAGCCAAAACATCATAAGCATATAACATCAAGCGTAAGAAATAGATAAACAGTTCGTAGTGCTACCTCTGCGAATATATCAAAAGGCACAAATCCATATTTTTCAAAAATACTATTTCTTTCCTTCTGTCAACTTGAAATCTATCTAGGTCACATGTTTCCCCATCATTGTTGAATGCTCCTAAATGTAACTCTTTGAAATCCATCTGGGTACAATAATTTATGTATGTTCATTCGTTTCATTGTTATCTGATTCAAATCGTCACCGTCAAACTCAACTTCCTCAACTTTGACGAGCGAGTAATTCTATTTAGAAAGCATAGAATGAACAGATATGAAAAGTAATAATTACTTTGTGTTAGAAAGTGTAAAAGAGTACAATGGATGTTAAGATTTCATTGTGCGAAAATTTTAAAAGGCCATAATGAGGTTTACGCTGGATAATAATTAATTTAATGTGCGCTCTCAAGCTAGATCAGCAGCATCAGAATGTGTCAGTTTTTTTTTGCATTCGTGGGAGTTGATTTAATCGGACAGTGAAGATATTCAGAGATAAAGCGACTATCAAAGCCTTTGTTGTCAAAAACAATCTCAGATTTTAATTTTGAGATTTTGCTTGATATTGTTTATTTTAGCGTAAAAAATAGATCTTCACATCAGTTTTGTTGTAAAATCTAATACAAAAAACTATAACTCTTAGAAATTGAATAGAATTCAATTTTTGTGCAGATTTTGCGATATTGTATGAATATAATAAACGATATAACTCGAAAATAGTTTATTACATATAAGTGTAAAATACAAAATAAACTATTTATTCAGGATGTTCCAGGGACCCTTGAGTGCTGCCTGAGAACGCTGAGAATAGAGTGATCCTATCGTACTCGATGCTTCGTATTTATAGGATTTGGCATATGCGCGTCGGAGCATATGCAGTGTGGTGAATATGGTTTTATACGCGGTTTTGTTCTGGTCATTTTGTTGGGCGTTGATCTGCCAGTAGCCAGGGTGAAGGTCGATACTCGTCATGTACTGTGTGCCATGAGCTCCGTGAAGAAGATCGTCTATTCGTGGTAGTGGGTAGTGGTTAGGTATCGTAACTGCGTTGAGACGCCGATAGTCTACGCAAACTCGAATGGACCCATATTTTTAAGGAACCATTACAACTGGTGAGCTCCATGGTGAGTCGCGTTCCTCGATGATATCGTCCTGTATCATCTTCTGGATTTCTTCCTTCAGTTGGTCTTTCTTTTGAGAAGAGAGCCTGTATGGCGGTGAAGCGATTGGTGCATGGTCTGCAGTGTTAACGTGATGCTCGAAAAATCTTGCGGGTTGTCCACTGCGCAGAAACAGGTCAGCATTTTTGGATATGACGGTATTCAAATTTTCTCGTTCTTGTGGTGACAGTCTGATGCCTTCATCTTCTCAAATAGTAAGTGATTTGAACTCAACGGAAGCGACGTCGGAAGAACCTCTAGTCGTCACTGTTTGTTCCTGGTCCGTTCGTCGTTTTTTCGGGGTGTGGCCTATCGGGCTTATTGGTGTAGGTACTTCGAAATATCGTATTGGAGAACTATCCATGGTTTCGTGATGACTTCGCCTTTGTAGTGTTGTTTTGATAGGGCTGAGTGGCTCGGGGGCGTCAAATAGCAAACTAGGCATCTGTATATCAATGCATGGTGTTTTTTCCTGTAAATATTCCAAGTATTCTGGTAGATGGTTAGTGGGGTTTTTGTTTGTGGACAATGGATAGGGCTTATCAATGTTGTTCCAAATAGGAGTATTGTCGTCTTCCTTCTGGTAGAAGTCGTACTTGACATTAGTATTGTCTCCGAAGTGCCAAAATCGCTGTGGGAGGTTGATGACAATGTTAGCGTCTTCGATGAAGTCGACGCCTAACAAAGTTTGGTTGTTTGAAGCTTCCGGGAGTACTACAAATTGTAAGGAGCATGTCCTTCTTTTGACGGTAACATCTCCTCGGACTAAATAAACATCTTGGTCCTTACTGGTGCCATCAGCCAACACGACGCTCGTGTTACAACGCTGGAAATTACATCCCTGTTGCTGAACCTGATTGTAAAGCTCGTGGCTGGCTATGGTAACTCTTGCTGCGGTGTCTAAGTAACCACACCCTTTGATACCGTTCACAGAAATATCGAGGACTGGGCGGTAACGTGGGCGAACTACTCCATTGGTGCCAACTGAGCAAAAATTGACTACCGGGGGTTCCGTTGTCTCTCGGCATTTTGAGCAGCTGCTTCGTACAACTCCTGGTTGTCCGCATCCGTAGCAAGATACATTGTATGGCTGATCGACATTCATTGGTTGCTTATTTCCTCGCTGATTAAGTGCTTCTCGTTTTCGGCATTTGTCTATGTTGTGTGCATAGTTGCTGCAAAACGTGCACTTCAAGCGGTTGGTTGATTGCAGTTGAGAAAAGTTAGGTTTCCGGGCTACCGCGTTGTCCTCTTTGCGCGTTGTTTTTCGTTCCGCTTCGTTTTCTTCGATGATCCTGGCGTGCTGTAACAGGTCTGCGAAGGTTGTTACACTGTCCCTGGTGATATGTTGCCTGATTTTTACACTGAGGAGTCCAGAAATTAGGTCTATTTGCTGGCTTTCATCGTGTGCGTCCCGTTGCAGCTCAGAGAGTAGTGCTTGCTTCTCGCAGATGAAAATATCGGTGGAGTAATTCCCTTCTTTCTTCTGGCTGAATAGCTCGATATATACTTGGTATGCCAGCCTAGTTGGTGCAAACGTATTTCTTATGAGGGTTATGGCTTCCTTCCAGGTCGTTACTTCGCTTTTGACTCCTTGCCACCAGATTGCCGCTATGTCTTCCAATAGAAGGGGCATTCCTAAGATTGCCTGCTGGTCATCGATGTGTTCAACTTGCTTGAAGATACTAATTTTGCCTAGGAATTCGTCCAATTTCATTCTTGAACGAGTACCATCGTAGCGGGTGGTGCAATTCGCAAAACTTCCCAGCGATCCGTTTGACGGTGCTGGCGTAGATGGTCGGAGAGCACTGATAAGCTGCTGCAGCTGCTCATCGGTCATCTGAATAGCCGCCATTACCTTCTTCTTGCGGGTACTGCTTCTCGGGGCGATGGTTAGGCTTCAAGTTGGGCGCCACTATAATAAACGATTTAACTCGAAAATAGTTTATTATATATAGGTGTAAAATACAAAATAAACTATTTATTCAGGATTTTCCAGAACTGAGAACGCTGATAATAGAGTGATCCTATCGTACTCGATGCTTCGTATTTATAGGATATGGCATATGCGCGTCGGAGCGTATGCAGTGTGGTGAATATGGGCCTCTGCAGGGTGGTGAATATGGGTGTCAGTAGCGTTCCGAAAATTGGTCGTGCAAAGTGGTGTTATAATGAACATTTTATAGAAAAGTCAAAATAATCTTAATGTGAAAAACTCTAGCGCACCTGAACCGCTAGAAACACTAATGTTCGAAGAACAGTAGAAGAATCGTGCAGGTTTTGAGTGCATATTCCACCAGATGTGATGCTTATTACGGCCAAACTGTTTCAAATGCCACGTTTTACTTTCGTCTTAAGAATGCATTATAACTCATATGGTGGAAGGTTTCAGATATTACCACTGGCATGAATTTCAACGTTTATGAGAGCAAAACACGGGTTAATTATATTCGTTATCAGTTGCTTATTTCACATAATTTTGAAAGAAGCATCTCATATAACATCAATGAAGAAAATGCTCAGTGCCTGCAGCACTCTAACTGGAGTTGGGGTTTGGGGCTGCGATCCGAAAAATTTGCAGCACTTTGCGAATTGTAACATCGGTTATTTATTTTCACTGTAAATGTTTCCGGTATGTATACTAACTGTAAGCATTTATTGATACAAAAGTAGCACAACCGACTCGCGTTGGCAACCTTTCGCCAGTATCAAAGCCAAGAATATATCAAATCTGCTTCACGTTGTTTAATTACATTCGAAGTTATAGGAGTATAAAAAAATTTAGGGTTACCTGCAGCGAGTTTTTTCAAATGATCGAAAGCTTAATATTTGCTGTTTATTGTCACTACAATATCATTACCATTTGAAAATTCTACGATAAAACCGCTTAATAAAGATATTGCAATTAAACACAAAACCAACAATAGCTGGCAACCCTATCGTGGCTTTTCAACCAAATTTGGCCTGAATAATGTTTATGACAGGCTTCATTAATTGTATGAAATTCGTATTGATTTCATGACTGCACTGGAAGTTATAGTGCAAAAAGTTTTATTTTCCTGAGCGAATTTTCAAAACCAAAGACACAAAAATTACCATAACTGGCAGCACCAATCAAATTTTTCAACCAAATTTCCACCAAACAGAGATTAGAGTTAGTTTTAGCTACTGTGTCAATTTCATAAAAATTTGGTAACTTATTCACATTTCATAGGGCAAAAAGCAGTTTTTTTTCTTTGTAATTTTTCAAGATGGCACCACTGGCACAGAGTTGCCCACAATTCAAAATCGCTTCTATTAAATCTAGTCTTACTTAAGTCCAATGCATTCTGTAAATTTTAGCTGTATCTGATTATTGGTTCGTGAGTTTCCGTGAACAGAAGTTTTTGATGCTAAAAATATAGGTTCACTGGGAGAGGGTTACCGTTCTTGTCCGACATGAAATTTCCAAAGTTTTATTTTCAACGTGTAGATAAAACATAAGATTTATATTCAGATTGGTTTTATTGTAAGAAACGGACATTTTTTTGAATATTCGATGGTTTGAATGTTTTCACTTCCAATTTTTTTTTTTCAAAATGAAGACACCAAAATTATCATAGCTGGCAGCTCCAACCGAATTTTTCGACCAAATTTCTACCAAACGTGGCTTAAAGTAAGGTCCGGCAATTGTGTGAGTTTCGTCAAAATCGAACGATTCAATCAGAATTTATAGGGCTAAAAACAGTTATCTTTTTTAGTGGTTTTTCAAGATGGCACCACTGGCACAGAATCGCCCGCATTTCAAAATCACTTCTATCAGACCTGGTCCTATTTAAGGTCAATACATTCTGTGAATTTCAAATAATTCTGCCCATCGGATCGTGAGTTTCCGTGAACAGAAGTTTTTGATGCTAAAAATATAGGTAAATTGGGCAAGGGTTACCAGGCGTGCCTGTAATACCATATCTTTTTTTTTTTTGTTTATGTAAACAAAGCACAAGATTTACATATGAGTGGCTTTTTTTTTGAAGAAACGGCATTTTTTCAAGAGAGACGATGATTTGGAGGTTTTTACTTTCAGTGCCTGCCCTAGCTACAGGGTTACCAGCACGCTCATTAAAAGCTACACAAAAATTTCGTAATGATTAAATAGCTCTGTCAAAAGTTATCGAAATTTAAAAATTTTCGAATTTTCCCGTTCTCTTTTTAGGCACCCAGCGCACACATAGGGTTAAAAAATTCCAAAGCATTATCCAATTCATATGTAAAATACGTTAGAAATTTATTTTGTTAACTTTATTTTTGCGAAAATCATTTGTGCACGAAATAATAGGTATATTAAAAATATCACTTAAATGGCCGCCGGCGCCAAAAGGTTAACAATAACTGACATTTAAAGAGACCTGGACCTATTCTGCATATACACCAATGTATCCTGAAAGTTTCAGCTCAATCGGATGGCGCGTTCCCGAGATTATCTCACTGAAATTTTTTGATGATATATATATATATATATATATATATATATATATATATATATATATATATATATATATATATATATATATATATATATATATATATATATATATATATATATATATATATATATATATATATGGAAATATGAATTTTTGGCCGAATCGATTTTAATACTAATGTTCTTCGAACATTAGTAAAAAACCCTAGCGCATCAGAACCGCTAGAAACACTAATGTTCGAAGAACAGTAGAGGATTTGTGCAGATTTTGAGTGTGTATTCTACCACTAGCTACTTAAGGACACCCTAAGTAACAATATACCCTAAGCCAATTTTATTTCGATGACTTCATCGAAATTTACAGCTATAGAAAGGTGTTTGGGGCTGCCATCCAAAAAATGGTCCGACCTTAGAAAATTTAAACATTGCTAGGATTTACAGTGGTTGGACCAAATGTGACGTGAACTATGGCGCGGACTAAGTGAATTTAGTCCTAAGGTGTTTACATCGATCTGACCTAAAATTGGAGCAGGTCGAATTTAGTCCTTGTTTGTATATGCTTGACAGCTGTCATTTAGTTTAACTTAAGTTCATACACTGTAATTATCTTTTCATTTGTCTCTGATTTTGAGTCAAACGAGAGTTCATATATTATTAATAGTCGTGCAAAAATCAAGGCTTAGGTAGAGTGTGTTTACAGCGATATAGTCCACGACTTATTTTAGGTCAGGTCGCTTGAAACCGTGTACTGACCTATTGCTTGGGTCGGGTACTGAGTGTTCACAGCAGGTGGACTAAATAATTTAAGTGGAATTTGGTGTATAGTCCGCGGACTAAACGTCTGCTGTACTTATTACGTCTGTTGTACTTATTTTCTTTACTTATTTTTAAATGTTTATGTAAGTATTTCTCGATACGGAAATGACAAAAACGCCTCGGGTTGGCAACCCTTTACTAGCACCGAAGCCAAAAATATCTCACATTTACCTCACGTTGAAATCAACCTACTCTGCGAATTTCGTTTTGATCCGATCACTGCAGTGGAAGTTACAGGGATACAAAGAAGTTTAGGGCTACCACCCGTAAAAGTTTTTAAATTTTCTAGATCGTAATATTTGTTGTTTATTTTCACTACAAGATCACTACGGTTTAAATACTTACTAAAAATATGCTGAGAAAAAAAACAAAACCAGCCACAGCTGGCACCCCTATCATTGTTTTTCCAATTAGATTTCTGCTGAGTATTGTTTATAATAAGTTTGATTTGCCATATTAATTTTGTTATAATTCCATGACCGCACTGGAAGCTATAGGGCAAAGAGCCTTATTTTCCTGAGCCAATTTTCAAAATTTAAAACACTAAAATTACCATAGCTGGCAGGTCCAATGGAATTTTCCAACCAAATTTCTCAGAGTAGGGTTCAGCTACTGTGTGAACTTCGTCAAAATCTGGTGACTAAATCAGAATTTATAGAACCAAAACAACTATTGTTTATTTAAAGCAGAATAGGTCCAGGTATGACCAAATGTTAATTATCTTTGGCGGCGGCGGCGGCCGTTTTAGTGATATTCGATATATGACTGTTATTCTATCAAAAAATAGTTTAAAAAAAAACCAAGTTTGCGGAATGAATTTCGAACGTGTTCTTAAACAAGATTTGATAAGGTTTTGAAAATGTTTAACCTTTTGTGTGCGCTAGGTGCCTAAAATGAGAGCGCGAAAATTCGAAATTTTTTGAACCAATAACTTTCGACAGAGCTATTTAATCATTACAAAACTTGCAGAGTATATTAATGTCACTAATTTATATTCTTGTGTATATTTGTATGAATGTGCTGGCAACGCTGTAGCTACGGCAGGCACTGAAAGTGAAAACCTTTAAACCATCGAGTTTCCTGAAATGTTTTCGCTTTTAAGAAAAAAAAAGACTCATATAGAAATCTTATGCTTTGTCTACAAAATCAAAGTAAAACTTTGGAAATTTCATGTCCGACAAGAACGGCAACCCTTCCCCAATTTACCTATATTTTTAACATCAAAAACTTCTGTTCTGTTCTCGGCAACTCACGACCCAATATTCAGATAATGTTGAAATTTATAGAATGTATTGGTCCTAGGTAGGAGATTTTGATGAAATTCACATAGTAGCTGAATCTTACTCTAAGGCAGGTTTGATAGAAATTTGATTGAAAAATTAGGTTGGTGCTGCCAGCTATGGTAATTTTAGTGTCTTAAATTTTAAAAATTCGCTCAGGAAAATAAAACTCCTTGCACTTTAGCTTCCAGTGGCAAATTAAACTTATTGTAGACAATATTCAACAGAAATCTAATTGGAAAAACAATGATGTGGTTGCCAGCTAGGGTTGTTTTTGTATTTTTTTGGCATATCTTTAGTAAGCGATTTTATCATAAAATTTTGAAATCATAGTGATCTTGTAATGAAAATAAACAGCAAATATTACGATCTAGAAAATTTGAAAACTTTTGCGGTAACCATGAATTTCTTTGTATCCCTATAACTTCCAATGCAATCATCGGATCAATACGAAATTCTTGACTTAAACGTGAGGTAAATGTGACTTAGTTTTCGTTTCGGTGCTAGCAAAGAGTTGCCAGCACGAGGCGGCTTTGTAACTTTCGTACCAATAAATGCTGACATTAAGTAGTCACACCGTGAACATTTGCAAGGAATATAAATTTTCTAAGGACTGGACATTTTTCGGATGGCAACCCCAAACACCTTTCTGTCGCTGTAACTTTTGATGAAGTCGTCGAAATTAAATTGGCTTGGGTTCTTCTATTGGAATATTGGTCTTAAGTAGGAGAAGTAGCACAAATCCTCTACTGTTCTTTATACATTATTGTTTCTAGCGGTTCTGATGCGCTAGGGGTGTTCACTTCCTACTGCTTTCTTTTGGGCTTTGTCAATAATGGTTCTCCGGTGGCGCTTTCTGCGAACTTTCTGAAATGGCATCCATTCATACACAATGGAGTGTTTAACTCTTCAAAAAACATATTATCGTTTGCCAAGAATAGTATACAACTAATTCTGAGATTCTTCAAATCACCTGGTAAAGTATGCAAAATTTTGCAAACTAGGATCGAATCCAGTAGCGCATTTCCATTCTTACATTTCAACCCGTCATTACGCCCATTCTACAGGTTTCCTCATTTTTTTGCGAAGTATTCTCTTCATTAATCCTACTGAACCGAAAAACAACATCTGATCTTTGGATGCCGCCTCAAAATTTAATTTGAACGCTTTCCACCGTTCATGCGCTTTTTCTTCATCCATAATCTTTTGATCATCCGCATTGGTCAATGAACTCGAAATCATCGACTTGGTGGACCTATTTGCCTTGCAGAATAAATGACTTTCGTGTTTGTGCTCTTTGTTTTGCTCTTTCGTTTCACCAGTTTCCATAACCTATTAATGCTGTAACTCAAAGAAGAAATAAGGTGTAAGGTGTTTCATTTTGATTACGTCGAAATATGCTTTTATAAAACCTGACACGTAACCTGCTCTTGTTTCAGTTTAGCTATAATACACGCGGGATAATTAAAAATGGTAGGGAGCACGAGATGGTAGATCTCGTCTCTACTAAATTGACGCTCGTCATCGTAAGCAATAGGTTTCGTTTTTGCACCTTGGGCAGAGCAGATCAAGGTAGGGTTGCAAAAAAAACGACCCCGAGCAGAAAGCTTGCTGTATTCGATAATTCAATATATTCATTCGCTGAGCTTAAGCTTAGGTTGGTAGTTAAACTACATAGAAAACACCTATCTGAAATTTTATCTAGGTTTTAATCAAAATCAGATATGAAACTTGCAGATGAAGTAATCTACAATGCAACGTGCACTAAAACACTCAAAAACAGTCCGCACACTACTAGATTTGATGTTAAATAATTGACAATAATGGAGTGCTATGCAAATTTATTCAATTCAAACTCCCGGTTTCACAATAGTCAACAGCAGTGGTACTAGCCGTTATGAGCCCTCTTACTGTTATCAACACACTCTATATGTAAGCCCACGAACAACTGCTTCCGAGCTAACTTCTGCCTCAGTGACGATACTTCGGCAGCGGTTTGTTGTTGTATTCAATATAATAACCTAAATCGGATCTGCCCAAGAGTGCAAAAAATAACGCATTTAATATTACTCTAACAGTATTCATTACTAAGGCACCAGTCTCAGCTGTCGATGTACTGCCCGTGGGCTCGAAACCCCCTGTATGCTCATGGTTGTATTTGTTCTTCCTGTGTTGTTTTAAGAGCCAGCGACTAAGCCTAACAATTGAGCGCTAGATTAATTTTTACATCATAACTTCGCCGGTGACTGAGTGTGAGACGATTCCTTCAGAAATAAAAAATGTGGCCCCAATCCGTGGAACGTGGAACGAATGAATTACTTATATTGACTTATTCCACATGTCTCTCTCTGCTGCCTAGGCTGAGTACTCACTTGAAAAGGGCTAATCCCTTGAGTTTGGGCATTATAATCAAAAAATTAATAGTTAAATTAAGAACTGCACCCGATTTATTTTTTCGATACACATACTTAAATAATTCAATAAAAATAATTTATTTTCTTATCATTTCTTAAACAAGCTGCAATAAACTATCATCTCTTTTAGACACATACTTCAGGCCGGAACCGTTGCCGGAGAGAGTTTTTCGAGGCAAATTTCGAGTTATAAGTGGCGATGAGTGGTCGATGGACCTTGCAGATCAAAACTCACTGCGGTTTCAGCATAAGGCTCGAGACTATCGCGAACGAATAAACCTGGTAATAAAAAGGTCAGATCTTCGAGATGCTTATGATGGAAGTGAAATTCTTGGACTTGATGGGTAAGCATGACGACGACTATATTTTTCTTATTCCTTTAACTAAAACTGACTTATTTGTAGAACTGACGAATCTAACGAGCTTATGGTTCTTTTCAACCTACTTTTCGATCCATATCGAGGATTGGTGTCTACAGCAGACCTTTTAGCAATATTCTCCGAAGAATTCAGTTTGGCCAAACCAAGATATTTTGCCAATGTAACAGTCGAGCCATTAAGTCTTGTTATCAAAGAAGTTACCGGTCTAATAGAAGAACCTCAGACTACCGCATCGTCACCTCTAGGCATTTTGGAAGAAACATCAGCACCCTCAACTACTCCCAAACCACCGCGACAATGTGCCCCGCTTCAACTGAACTATTGCCGTTCTATTGGCTACAACGTCACAACGTATCCAAATCTCTTGGGACATGAAACGTTCGCAGAGGTACAAGAAGACGTAATCGCTTTCCGAGAATTAGTCGATGCAGAATGTTTCCGCGAAGCTTTTGATTTTGTGTGCAGACTCCTACAACCGCCTTGTCAGGTGCACGAACCTTTGGAACCGAAACCTGGCAAGGTGTGTAGAGAGTATTGCCAGTCATTCACGAAAGGCTGTGGCGATCGACTACCCGAGCGTTTCAAGAAGTTTTTTGACTGTGAAAGATTTCCCGAATCAACAGGGCCACAATCGTGCCAATCAAAACCGCGTTGCGCCGAAGACTTGCAAATAAATGCTCAATCGCCGAGACTCTGTGACGGTATCCCTGATTGTCCTGATTTATCGGATGAACGGTCGTGTACATTCTGTAATTCCCAAAGTATATATTGCGGCAGAGGTCGTGCCTGTGTGCCTCGAATTGCTCGTTGCGATGGTAAAGTCGATTGTCCTGATGGATCAGATGAGAAGGATTGCTGTAAGTACTTGTGCAGTTTCGTGATCAGACTGCCAAATAATAAAGCCATTTTAACTTTCTTATCTCGTTTCAGTGGCCATAGCACCATTAGTATCATATTTGACGAGTCCACCGCCACTTACACCATATCTTCCTAGATTCTATTCCGAAGGGTTTGCAGTATTTTCTGAAAAAGGATCCACCGGAAAACTGTGTGCTGAAGGACTTGAAGACGATTCGAAAAGTTTGGTTAGGCAAACAGTGGCAGACTCGCTATGTAAATCATTGGGCTATGAGTAAGTGATTCTGTAATATTCAATTAGTTCGATAAATAAAAGACCAGTAGATCTTACAGGGAGTAGGGTTGAATTTAACTGGACTAAAAATATACTTCTAATAAAAATCAGCAATATAAAATATATTTATTTATTCACACACATAATTAAAATAAATAAATTGAGCAACACCTTATTTTGAGCCCACATCACTAATCAAATTCAAAACCGTTCGTCCAAGTTTTAAGTGTTGCAGATTACTTGTAATTTTACTTGTTTCAAATTCGTATCATTTCTTGAGTAGTTAAAATATATTTTTCCTGGCTTAAACAAATGGATGTTGTCTATTTGTATTCGGAAATAATAGACCAATATGTTTTATAATAACTTAATCCATTTTTGCAACAACTCACTCAATGCATATTAAACAAGCCTATTATATCTGATTGCAGCTCTGTAAAAAATGTGGAAGTTCGGAATGATACCGAACCAATAGCTGACTATGTACGTGTTTTAGATCCCTATGCGCCCGAAATTTCATTCGTTCGAACATCTTGCAGAATAGGAAAGGCTCTTTATGTAGAATGTGGTCAACTAGAATGCGGAGTTCAGTCTGCTCTATCATCGAAATATGGTACGTCTCTACCAAAAATGGCATCGCCAGGAGATTGGCCATGGTTCGTGGCATTGTATCGTGAAGATACGCATGTTTGTGACGGCACATTGGTAAGTTTTGAAATATTCTCATGTTTGCATGTTCAAGTATCCTATAAGCTATATTTTGTAACTTGCAGATATCTCGTGACTGGGTTCTCACTACTGACTCCTGTTTCCAAGGACAGCCAAAAGCAACGTGGCTTGCTATATTTGGTTCAATCAGACTAACCTCCAACTCACCGTGGACACAAAGGAGACGCATTGTGGGTTTAATTAAAAGTCCTGTTGAGGGTTCGACTGCTGCACTTGTTCGTCTTGAAACTCCTGTTGTTTTCTCGGACTTTGTCCGCCCGATATGCCTTCCTGACGAGCTTGCACGAAAAACTGTTAAAACTAATAAAAACAGCATTGAAGTCGATCCAGATCAAATACCTCTAGCGGAACGTCTGGAATCAGAACAGAATTTGTCTGTCTCCAATAATCGTGCTATGCAGAAAACAAAGCCGAAAGAATCCAAGGAATTTTTCGTGCTACCCAATGTAAATAACGGAACAGATTCCGATGCTCAAGTGACTGCAGAAAGATTAATGCAAGAATCAATATCGAGTGAGAGCCTAGAAAATAGCATGGAAGATATTCAAATGATGCCAAATCCTGAAGCTCTGACGCATTTCGAGACATACCCTGTACCTGAAAAAACACCTCAGACGGAATACTATGCCAACAATCCGCTAATGGCAAGTCCACAATCGTTCCCTGTGAGCTATATCACACCGCGACCAATCGACCAAGTATGGACGAACTGTAATACTTTGGGATGGTCAAGACAACGGGACCACTTGCAGCGAGTACAATTGAAAATTGGTGACATGGAACGTTGTGAGAATATATCTATCGCTACTGTGAATAGTTTATGTACTGAATCGATGTTCCAGCAAAATGATTGCACGGTAAGTGGAAATATTTTTTGAGTTATACTTGCGTGCATTGAGACAATAAGCTCCTTTATAAAAAGCAGGTGTTTGAAACAAAACAAATCGTTTCATTTTTTCATTTAAATGATGGTAGGTGTTCGTTTTTACTATAAAAATGTATGCAATAATAACTTCGAATTTGAAAAATATCTGTACTATGTGCCGATTATTGGTTTTTGGCCACTTCTGTCAATGTGCGTCGGCAAGTAGGTTTCAGTGCCACTGCACGTATTACAATGAAATCTCCTTAAAAGTCAATGCCTCACATAATATAACATCAAACATAACATCCCGACTACTGTGGTGGAAATTTACATAAAAACAACATGACGTGTCGTTAATTATTTGATATTGCACTATTATTGGCAACACCGTAGGTTTTTTTTACTTATTTAGATCATCCATTGGACTCTTACCAAGAATTATCACTGCTGATATCACTGCTCATATTCATATTTACTATTCGAGTGCTCTATTGAATATTTGTGTTATTTTGGCGGAAATTTATATAAAAACAGTATAGTTAAAAGTGTTTTCTTGGTTTTTGTAGCGAAAAAAATCCTATAATTACTTTTAATTATTTCTGATTATTTTTAGTTATTTAATTTTTTAATTTTGTCAAAAATACAGACATACTGCGTTGTAAAGTTTTAAGTGAGGAAGAACGAGTAACAATAAACGCTTATAAAGATTGTGGACTTTCAGATCGAGAAACTACAAGGAAAATCGGAAGATCCAACACTGTAATACACAACTTTCTAAAGTTGGGCAGTAATTATGACAAACCTTCGAAACACGAACGGATCTAAAAATTGACAGCGTGACAAGTTCGATTAATCGTTCTTAGTTGAAACGTTAGTTGAAACAACAGCAAATAAATTATTTTCATCATAAATAGTGAATAAATTAAATTTGCCAGTAACAGGCCGATGAGTGCGGAAATTTTCAAATGAAAATCAGAATATGGAACTCAAGAAAAAAGTCAGAAAGCGCCCTCTAACTGCAGCACAAAAAGAAACCAGATTCAAATTTCCTGAAAGCCATATAAGCAGGACGACGAAATGGCGGAAAGTTTTTTTTTCACTGACGAAAAGAAGTTTAACTTGGACAGCACTGATGGCTTTCAGTATTATTGGAATGATAAGAGGCTTCAAAGAGGGGTGAGCATGAGTCGCAATGGGCTGGATTTTCAGCAAACGGTCAAACCAAAATGGCTTTTAAGTTCCCCAAGAAATGAACGCAGAAGCGTATATCAAGAAGTTAGAGGAAGTGGTGGTTGCACGCGCTGAAGAAATATGTAGCACGGACTTAATTTTCCTGTAGGGCAATGCCGCTATTCACACTGCGAAGGAACTGACTAGCTGCCCAGATGGGAGTCTAGATTTTGATCTAATTGAGAATCCCTGGAGGATTAATGCAAGATGTGTTTACACCAATGGCCGTAAATTTCAGAACATTCATTTATAAGCATTACAATAAAAGAAACATAGTCGTCGATTCCACAAAGTGAGTTAGAGACTCTGATCTAGTCAATGTCGTGACGCATGTTCCAGTTCATCAAAGGGAAGGGAGCATCTACTGGTTATTGAAAAGTAAAGCTATTTTTATGAAATGATTTGAATACATATTTTTATTTTAAATTAATCGTACATTCTTAGCCTAACTTAAAGTTTAATTAACAAGAATACTTAGAATCTAGCGGCTATACTAATTTGGCATGCTGTCTCTGATTGGGTTAATTTTATTTATTTATTTTTACTTAGCCTGTACAGCAGTTGTGATTGTTCTGGCAATAATTTTCGAGGAAATTATTTTTATGGTATCTATTCCATATTTTTAAAGAAAATATTTATATTGTTTTTATGTAAAATTTTCAACTCATTTTAATATTTATTTGAATTATTTGTAATTTTTTTAAAAATGTATTCAGCAGAAGAGAACGTTTATTTTCAATTACTTATTTCTTATGAAATATAGATACAGTAATAAGAAATCTAAGTTTAATGGAAGTTAAGTTGAAAAATATAAAAAAAACACGTAAATTTCTGTCACTGTAGCTCTCAAGAATGGGCTGACAAGCCAGACCCAGCTGAGACGTAACAAAGCATATCTGCTAATAAAAATCGAAGCTGAAAAAGAAACCTGAAATGAAACCTAAAACGGAGGAATATATTTCCATCTATGAGGCCGACCGGGCTGGGGCGAGTAGCTTCTGGCCCCCAATGTTGTCCGGGTCGCACTATCCACTGAATTTGGCTTAAAAACAGTGACCGAAGTCCCTGCTTAGATAATCAGGTCAGCCAGGCCAAATGAAACCTGAAAGGCAAGGTGTCTTCTTGAGCTTTCACCCAGTAATGGCCATGATTTTGGAATTCTAATGTTCTAATGACCCATTGTTATTTCAAATTTTCTTCATTATCAAACAATGCAAATTTATTTATATGTATCGTCTAAATTCAACTTGTTTTTTTTCACAATAATACATGCTGTGAGAAAAAAGGATATCGCAAAAGAAAAGATTTAACTACAAATACTAATTTTCGAAGAAAACAAGAGGAATCGTGTAGATTTTGAGTGCATGTTCCCCCACACGTCCTCTTTATTATAGCCAACCTGCATCGGAGGTCATTTACTACTTCGATCTCAAGAATACATTAAAACTCGTAGAGTGAAAAGGTTTTGAATGAACATGAATCTCAAAATTAAGAAAAATCAAGCACCTGTTCCTCATATGTATTGTCGAATGCTTATCTTACAAAACTTTAAAAGTAACATCTCCTGCTTGCAAGCACTGCTACTAAAAGCCTCATTTAGCGAACCTGCGTTGCGTTTCAGTTGAATTTGACAGTCTCCATATACTTTGCATTTGAAAACGCAACTATTATATTATCCAACCGTTGCGTTGGACGGAACGGAGCGCAACAGATGAGCAAATTTCAACTTTCGTCGCATCTATGCAACGAAAGGTGTCTTTAGAATGTGTGGTGAGTGTTTTGTTGTCAAATGAGTATCTTTTGGGGTGAATCTGATTTGAAATTGTATGATGGAAAATATCATCATATGCAGTTTTTGCTAACTGCAGTTTTTTGTAAATTCATATAAGTTTGAAGCACAGTGGCGGTGTATTTTATACATCAAGCTATTTTATGATCATAAATCTGACTAAACAGAATGCCAAAATGCTTTTAGTCGATTGCCTATCGTTTTCATTGTCTTCTTAGCCAATTTACTTGACTTCTTTTCCGCTCTGCCACACGAATTCATATGAAGGAGATTTCAGTAATGATATAACAATTTTGTAATTAAATCAACGAACCAACTGAGTCGAAATTTTCAGGATACATTGATGTATATGAGGAATGGGTCCAGGTTTTGCCTAATGTTAGTTATCTGTAACCCTTTTGCGTCAGCGGCCATATCAGTGGTATTTGAAATACTTTTATAACTCTATCAACGAATAAATTTTCAAAAAAGCCAAGTATTCGAAATAAATATTGACGGTGTTTCAAACATGCATATGATAACGTTTTCGAAATTTTAAATCTTATGTGTACACTAGGTGCCTGCTAGAAGTGGTAGGGAATTACCTCCAAAGCATTCATCGCTGCGAACGTGCTTGCGGTGGTCATTTGAACTAAATCAAATTCCAATCGAATCGAATTGTAATATGTGTATTGCATTTGAAATAAATTTCAGCACTTGATCTCTATTCTGTAGTCTTATTTAAGTGTAAAATTGTTATGCCGTTATTGAAAAACCCTATATATTTCAATTTAAGAATTGTAAATAAGACAAAACTTACTGAACCAACAAATTACAAAACATTTCACCTCCCGCGTTCTAATATGAAATATACCACGAAAATAACTAAACTGACCACCTTCGGCTTTCACAGACGGAACGTGCGCCCTTACTGATAATAATCATCCTTGCGTTCGATCATAAAACATAATTGACGCAACGCACGCAACGCATGTTCGCTAACTGAGCCTTAAAAGCATACCACAACTGCGTCACGTCAAAATCGTCTAACCCTGTGAATCTCGTTTTCATTCGATGACTTCATTGATAATTACTGTGGTAAAAAGATATTTGGATCTGATATCCAAAAATATTTCTAGAACTTAGAAAGTTTAAACATATTTTAACTGTAGATGTTGTTTATTGCCACAACAAGAACGTTACTATTTGAAAATTTAATGATAGCATTGCTTGGTAAAGAAAGAAGAACAAATTACAAAAACTGCCATAGCTGACTACCCTATCATCGATTTTTCAACAAAATTCCTACGAAATTCGGCCTACAATAAGGTTCATTTACTATCTGAATTTCGTTTATAATAGCACCAGAAAGTGCAAGGTAAAAGGCTTTATTACGCTGAGCAAATTTTCAAGATTCAAGAGACAGAAACTACCGTAGCTGACAGCTCTATTCTACCTTTTCAAGCAAATTTCTACCACACTGTGCTTAAAGTGAGGTCCAGCCACTATGTGAATTTCCTTAAAATCTGGTGACTTGATCGGAATTTATGGGAAAAGCAGTTTTTTTCTTAGAGATTTTTCAAGATGGCATCACTCCCACAGGGTCGCCCACATTTCCAAATTACTTCTATTAGACCTGGTCCTGCTTAATGGGCTCTCTATGCGGTCCCATATGTTGTAAAAGTTGGCGAGCGAACCAGTGCATTTGTTAACTGGTAAAGACTTATCTTTTAGCAACAACAAATGTACTGGCTCGCTCCCCAAGTTGTACAACATGTGTGATTGTGTGTAGACCCCATACGACCAATACATCCTGTGATCTGCTCATCAGGCCGTGAATTTCGAAAGTTTTGATCTGAGTCCAGAGACAAAACGTGCGATTTATCAAAAAGTTGAATTTTTTCCCTAAAAAGTAGACATTTTTCAAGAGGTTTGTTGATTTGAAGATTTTCTATTTACGTATCTGTCGTACCTATAGGGTTACCCACACATTTATCAATAATCCCACACGCATATAGGTCCAACCAAAGATGAGTCTGCGTCCGTACGCGCGCATATGCGCCGAGGTAAACCACGCAAAGCATATGTTGCACCCAAACATAACTTTCCGAACAGCCAGAAAAGTGGCATGCTCCTTAAGCAACCTTTTACTCAATTTTTGCTATGAGCTGTCCGTACGTAAAGTGGTGATGAGATACGACTTGACATACGTTCGCTTATGCGCTGTATGGGCACTTATGTTCACTCCTGTTTGCGTATGCCAAAAAGTGCCTTTTTGCTCTAAAATCGGTCGGTTTTGACAGATGACTACGTTCGCAGACTCATCTTTGGTTAGGGCTTATTTCTCTCGCTCATCAATGTGTTATCGCAATTCAAAATTTTCCAAATTTTGTTTGCCTACTTTTAGGGACTTAGACTAAAGACAGACGACACAAGTTAATTATCATTAACACAATGATCATTGAACGCTAATGATAATTTGTTTGGAGAGTGACACACGGTTATTTGAATGAGGTTGTTTAACAGCTGTAGGTTGTTTGAATTTAAATGGTATTATTTTGACAGTTATTGTTTATTGAAACACATCAAAAAATCAGAAATTAATACAACTTTTACTGCGAATGAGCCTTTGTGTAAAATTATGGAAATTTTACACAAAAAAAAGTTTAATCACGATAAGGAAGAAAATATAAAATGTTCAGTTATTGAAGAAGAGAAAAAAAAAGCGAAAATGGCGTAATATCTGAAAGGAGCTCAATACTAAGAACAAAAACACTCTTGCACCAAGGGTTCCAGATTGCGAATGTCACTCGAAACTAGAAACTCTATTTATGACTGTTATAGTGTTTATACCACTGCTATCTTCACACTTATAACCGCGCTAAATTTTAGCACCGCTAAAGTAGCGTAGCCAAAATAGCAAGCTTTGCTAATTTAAAAGTGGTTTATACCGCTGCTAAATAAGCAGAGCTCAATAATTTGGCTACGGCATAAACGCACTCATATTGTAATATATTCGAAATAATATGTTTATGTTTTTGACAGTTAGAAACTACATTATTTCAAATGGAATTTCCCGAATTTCCCCAGTAAATTTCATAATCTTCTCCGTAGATGGTGCGACAATCGATAAGAGCAAATGAGCATTAGCTTCCAAATGATAATTCGTAGAACCTCATTGATGATGTTATAAATGATGATTAACCATGACACACGTAATGGATAATGATCATTGGGCTCGAAATGATAATTAACTTGTGTCGTCTGTCTAGGCTCTTAGCGTCCGCATAGGGTTGCTTAAAACATAATTAATTTTCCTTTCCTATACTTAATATTTGCAAATATTTATTTTCCACACAAATATACTGCCCTACTAAGCATAAACGTTCTATCTGCATTTTTCTCATTTTTGAGTTAACACCGGATTCAAAAACTGCATACCCTATTACATCATTCTACAAAATTTGAAAACCTATCTTTTGTAGAAGTATGTTGAAATCAATACTGAAAAATGTACTCTCCCTGTATATTAGTGATAGGCGGTTCTGTTGTTTTCAAAAAACGAAAACGAACTGTTTTTTTAAAACAACTGTTTTTTAAAACTGTTTGAAAAAAAAACAGTTTGAATTAACGAAAATAAACAAATTTTATGCTGTACGACAATTAGAGTTGGGTCGTACTAGCATTTTCAGATACTAAGTATACTAGTATGAGTACGAAAAAATACCTAATCCAAATACCTTGTGAAGTATGTACATATATACATACAATGCATACGATTTGCAGTTATGTAATGAAACGGAGTGATATGCCCTCCCCCCCCCCCTCCAGACACAACGTTCCCAAGCTAGAATGGTGATGGTGCAAGATGACTTTCAAAGGATACCGAATCATTATTCTGTGCAGCTTGTCCGTAACTTTCCAATGGCCGCTCATTTATTTGGCAAATCTTTCTCCAATCTAGGGGCCATCTAAAGGAAAACGATCAAATTTAATCAATTTAATTTGTTTTTCATTTTATTATATACAGAAAATTATCAAGCGATCTCTGATACCAAACTTTTCCTGGCTAATCTAAAACAGTCGGATTTCCACTTCGCCTCACTGAAGCATGAATTTTGCCGAAAATTTTATTAATAAATGATAAAAAAAAATGTTTCGTTTATTAAACATGCACCCACTAGGGGGCCAGCCTCTTCCGTAAGACTGTTTTACAACCCCAGTTTTACAACCCCGGTAGGGTTGGAGACACCCTCGTGGCGACCTGCAGTCACGAGGAGGGCATCAGCACACCCGGAGACGCCAACTGGTGAACCGAAAAGGATCTCAACCTTTTCCTCCTTGGCACTTTTAGAGCTACTTTTAGTCCCTTCGGCGTATTTCATTTTGCCGTATCTTCGAAACTAGGCCGCTTTTTCCCAGACTTGTATGGAAATTTCGCCCAAAACAACTCAAAAAGGTCCCCGAATTATTGCGTTTTTGCCCATTTTCTCCTGTAAAAAAATTGTTTCGCCCTTAAGATATCACTTTTGTACCCGACCACTTTCAATCATCGAAAGCGCCGTAAAGTTAGTTGTCGCCAAACTATGGCCAAAAAACCCCTTACTCTTGTAGGGGAGTAAGGGGTTTTTTGGCCATACCGAAATGTTTGTATCACAGCAATAGGTCTTGGCTCGTTATGCCCCAAACCATTCTAACCCAAAATTGGCCGATTTTGTCCGATTTCACCTCCTTTTGCCCTAAAAACTTTTTGAATATTTGAATAAAATACTTGCAAGTACGAAAATACTCGCAAGTACGAAGATACTGTTTTCCGCAGCTAAACAGTTTTCCACTGCTAAACAGTTCGTTTTAACAAACGAAAAACGGTTCGTTTAAAAAGAAACGAAAAACGATTCGTTTTTAAAAAGCGGTTCGTTTTAGAAAAACTGTTCGTTTGAGAAAAATGGTCCGTTTTAGAAAAACTATTCGTTGTAGAATAGATGGAATAATTGGTTTTAGAAAAACTATTCGTTGTAGAAAAACGGTTTGTTTTAGAAATGCTGTTCGTTTAAAAAAAAAATCGTTTTAGAAAAAACTGCTTGTCGCTATTTGGAAAAACTGTTCATTCGTTTTTTGCAGCCAACAGTTTTTTCAAACTGTTTGGCGTTTTTGAGCACATCACTAATATACAGTGAAGTAGCAATTGCTGTGTTGTAAGAAGTGGCTTCAGCGTATGCGTGCCCGATCATGTTCTTGCTCAATGCGATTTTTCGTGTTTTTCTTCATTGCTTCCAGTGACAGCTGATATTTTGTGTAGGTCGGGCGGAAATAAATATAAATCCACGTTATGTGATTGTATTTTATAACAAAGTTTATTGAATAAATCGGTAATATCTGCACATAATATCTTTGAGGAGAGGGTTTTAAATAATTTCATTTTGTTACAGTTGGTTTTCTTTGCTCTAGAAGAAATGCCGCGTGGTTACAGTTTAAGTGAGGACGAAAAGACAAAAATAAAAGCATTTAAAGACTGTGGCGTCTCTAACAGGGAAATAGCTAAAAAAATACGTAGATCCCACTGCGTCGTGAATAATTTTATAAATTTAAATGAGAACTATGGTACAAAAACTCGACCAGGACGTAAACCAACTATATCTGCAAGGGGCAAACGCCAGATATTTTCAAATGCAACGCAGTTACACCTTACAGCTGCTCAGATTAAGGCTGAATTGAAGTTGCCAGTGACCACCAGACGCATTAGGCAAATCCTGCATAAAAATAAAAATGCGGTCTGGACAAAACGTGTTAAAAAACCAAGGCTAAATGAGGGACACAAAACAGCCAGAATGGATTTCGCCAAAAAATTTATAAAATATGACGAAGAGTGGAAGAAAATTGTGTTTAGCGACGAAAAGAAATTTAATACGGATGGCCCAGATGGTTACCAATTTTATTGGCATGATTTACGAAACGCTTCTCATCATGGTAAGCTCCCATTGGCATGGGTTCCCACTCGCATGAATTCGGCAATGTATACAGAGTTATTAGAAGATATGCTAATCGACAATGCCGAACAGATTATAGGACCGGATTTTATCTTCCAACAAGACAACGCGGCTATCCACGTTTCAAAATATACCAAACGTTGGTTTAGAGAAAAGGATATACTTGTGCTTGATTGGCCTGCTTGCAGCCCTGATCTAAATCCCATAGAGAACCTTTGGGGCATTTTGGCTCATCGAGTTTACAGAGACGGCAAGCAATACAATACTGTCCAGGAGCTGAAGGCAGCAATTAAAACAGAAAGGAATGAAATTGAACAAATTATAATAACAAAATTAGTTTCATCAATGCCAAATAGATTATTAGAGGTCCTCCAAAAGAAAGGAGGACACACCAAATATTAATTAATAATAAAAAAACACCAAATATTAATTAATAATAAAGAACTCTATTTTAGTAGATATATCGACAATACGAATATGGATTTATATTTATTTCCTCCGAAATTATTTTGTTTTAACTTTTTTCCCATATATGAATTATGATTGTGTTAATTTTCTTATTTTTTATTTGCTTTTGTTATTGTGATTAACATAATATAATGAAAGTGAAAAAAAATATTTGCTTGAATAAAATATTTTAAATAAATAGAGTGGCTTTATAATTATTTCCTCCACAGTATATCCAGTACAAATCAAAGCACAAATCATTGAATATCTCGAAAGTACTAAAATGTAGATTGAACGTTTATGCTTAGTAGGGCAGTATAGTGGTAGCTATAAATTCACTAAAATGCCCGCTGTCGTCGGGTTAAAAATATTTTCCGGATTAGTAGCAAAATATTTAGCATTAAATAGAATAGCACACGAGAAACATACTTTAGAGGCATGCGTAGGATGATTGAGTTACTATACTACCCTCGTATTTCATTTACTATTCCTAAACATTTCTTTTTGTTCAATAATAATAAACATCTTTGCTTCGCTGTACCTATATCTGTAAGTCTTCGCAGTTGTGTTGACGGTCATAATTGGTTGATACATGCTGGTCTTTACACTACATACCCAAACGATGCATTCGAGTTCTAAATTAAGCTTTCCAACCAAGTTTGATCTTCCAAATTACTGGTAGATTAGTTTTTACTGTTTGCTTTGATTAATTATTTATTTACGTAGTAGTTACTGATTTTCGGAAAATAACTTTCTTTTTTGTAATTTTTATCGCAACTATTTTGGAATACATTCAATCACCTATCTAAAAAATATGTGTAAAGCGGTCACTTTTGAAAAATCCATGATCTTTTAAGAACAGTAATGATGGTAGCGAAGAGTCTCAGAAAAGGCATTTAGTCTTAAGTTAACGTCGAACTCAACTCGTATCATTATTGCACCAATTTTTCCTAATAGTAAGAGTGGAATCATTAAGGAACATATAGATATTCTGTAAAACGGCCCACAGACACGGAGATCTGGTTGCCGACTTGGTTGGAGACTTGAGAACAAACTAGATCTGAGCCAGACAAGGAATTTGGTCGCAGATATTCCATATCTGCAACCAAGTCGACGACCAGATCTCCGTGTCTGTAGGCCGTTTAAGTCGTTCGCATTAAACATTTTTACTAAAAGCGACACATACATCACGCTTCCATCGTAAATTACCAATTCATGAAAAATCGCCAATCCTAAAGCACTACTTCTACACTAAAATTTTCATTAACAAAATATTTAAACAAAACTTTACAAGAAAATTCAATATTATGTCATTTATTGGCAAACGTAAACTCTTTCAAGTGCAAAATATTTCTTACACCAGCTCCGGAAAAAATTGATGGATACAATAAATAAGCGAAAATAATTTTAGCGTGTGTAAATACATATAAATAAACTGTTGCTTTGCATGATAGTTTCAATAGATATTAAAATACATAATATTTAACCACACTTTGCGCTGACTAGTTTCTAATTCGAAAAACTCGAGTACTGCTGTAAGGTGTATGTCTCTTTGAATATACACTCTTATTCTCCGGAAACACATTTATAAAACAGTTTTGACGCATTACCGGAGTCGCCCACATTTTTCTGCCGGATGCCGACAGGCTCCTGTTCTTGTAGAAACTAATATCAGGCGACGAGTCTAATTGGCATTCCCGTACATCATTATCCTTTTCGGTGGACAATTCACTTTGCTCCGAATTTGCTCGATTCACAATAACAGATCGCACATACAGAATGCAATTACTTTTGGGATAGTCGCTGACAAAATTGCTGTAGGACTCGGCATTTAAAACTTCCCCGGTAACCACACAAATTTCGAAGTTAGCCGTTCTAGATAGTTTGAAGCGCTCCATAACTAAAAGTTAACAAAAAAAAAATTAGTTATCAGCTTCAAAACTAATTGTGTTTACTTGTTTTCACTAAATTTAATGAAATAAATTAATTTACTTGTTTCTAAATTAAATTAATTAAATTTCAACATACTTATTTCCATTAATTTTTCGAGCGGCGCATCACTCGCAAGCGAAATATATTTGAGATTGCTTTGATAGCAAATTTTTAACAACAAACGTCTCAAAGTCATCGTCACTAAGTTTATCTTTAAAATTGATTTTAACTTCCACTGATATCACCACCGTCCGCACTATTCGACTTTAGCTTTGGTTCTGATGACGAAACATTCCTCATCTCGGTTTATATACGATTGAATTCGGGTGGATTACTATGATATGACAAGGACCTTCCCTCTTCAAAATTGTACATCCTTTTAATGTTTTCCCTCTAAATCTAATAATGAACGTGTGCCCCAGTCAATGCCAATAACTTTTGTGTGACTAACGGCCTAGACAAGTTCGTTCAGGCAATGAACGAAAAGATACTGTTGTTGAACACATGCGCATGCGACGGGTGGCGCTGGCGATTCCGTGCATACGTCACGATCCGTTGACTGTGAATCTGAACATGTTCGAACATGCACAATTCTTGGCCGTTGAACGATACGATAAGTAGCATAGATAGGTCGTATGGTCGTATGGTTGCAAAAATTGACTCATGAAATGGTTGTTTTGGTTTGGTGTTTAATTGTATCTGCATCAATTATGTTTATGTATGTCGGGTGATGTCTTTGAAAGAATTTTTAACTTTATAAGGGTAATTTAGTTACCAGGGCTTCTAATTGAACTAAAATTTTATTGGGTAGGTATTTATTTTCGGAGAATAATAAATGAATAAAAATAAAAAAATATTCAAGGCTGTTTTTAATGATTTTAAACAGTCATCAGCAAGATTGGATTATGTGTGTTGATTGATTCATACATAGCCATTAAAATGCAAGAAACTGAATTTCAAATTTGGTACTTGAGAGCAGTAACTTTGCATTCACTTCACTATGAATTAAATTACAGATATTTTGTATAGAATCTTACCATATTTAGAAGATATTGGGACATTTAGAGCATGCTATATAGGCTAGTTTGTTATACAAACGCGCTTTCAAGAAACCCATTTTAATATCCTACATTGATCTGTATAATCTTGAACAATTGTAAACAACAAGTAATTAGCGTATGTAAATGATTTGTGCCTAAAACAATTAATTCTCGAAAACTGATTTTTGATAATACATGTACTTATGTTTGGGAAAAAAGTGCGTTCGGAAACTGATTTTCAAATAAATCCACTGAAGTTGTGTTGAAGCACTTTTTAATCAAAACGGGCTCATTTTCGATATGGCTATGTACAGTGGCTCACAGCTTATTTGATACAGTGCTTCTTTAAAAAATTAAGTTGCAATAACTCAATACATAATAACAATATCAAAAAAATTTGAACACCATTTTGAAGGCAATTGTTTGTTGTTTATTAAACAAGTTTATATTTGTTACAAAGTTGCTGTTTTACATCTTAAAAAACACAAAAACTAAAAGTAATAACAAATTTCATGTCACAGCTTATTTGATACAGTTTGATTAAACATTAAAATTGTTGTGAATTATGAGGTTTCCAGTTGTTTCCAATACTTTGTATGATAGCCCTTAGACTTAAGCAGAGCCTGGAGCCTATTCCGCATTGAATCAACGAGTTTTTTTGTGATGTCAGGAGTAATTTTGTGCCATACCTCTAGCAGTGCTTTCATCAGGTCTTGTTTATTAGAAATCTTGTGTTGTCTAATGTTGTTATCCAACAAAGTCCACAGATTCTCAATGACGTTCATATCTGGTGACTGTGCCGGCGGAGACATCAAATGAGGGCAATCCCAAATTGGCCAGGACTGCACAATTCCCGACTTGTGGTTTGGATCGTTGTCGTGGTACAACCGAAATTGGTCGCGAACACCCAGTTTTTTAGCACTTTGCAGCAAATTGCTTTTGGGTACATCAAGGTACTTTGTTTGGTTCATTGTTTCCTTAATAAACTTTAAATTTCTGACTCCGGCTGCGGACATGCAGGCCCAAACTATCACATTACCACCACCATGCTTCACAGTAGCTTTGAGGTTCTCCTTGTTTAGCTCAGTGTTTGCCTTGCGCCAGACATATGACATTCCGTTGGAGCCAAAAATGTTAAACTTGGACTCGTCCGCAAAAATAACCGAATTCCAGAACGCGGATGGCTTTCCCACATGCTCTTTGGCAAAGGCAAATCGGCTTATTGTATTTTTTTTGGAAATGAAAGGCTTCCTACGAGCTACTCGGTCCCTGAAATCATGGTCGCGAAGCACTCGTCGGACGGATTCAGCACTACATGACTTCCTTAATTCACGATGAACCTCAGTAACCAATTTTGGAGCGGAAATCCTTGTGTTTGCTTTCACTTTCCTTACAATGTATCGTTCGTCAGATACGGTGAAAATATTGTTTGGCGCATACCTCCTCTTATTTTCTACCCGATTTTCGTGTAGGAAGCGCTCAATTATGTGCTGCACTGTAGAGACACTCAAATTCACACTTTCAGCAATTTTTCGAACACTTTGTCCTTTTTTAAAGTGGTTTAATACCAACTCGCGCTGTTCAATTGTGGTGCCATGACCCATTTTACAATTTTGGCTCATTTTGGCACTACAGCTTACAAGATCTTGCTAAAAATTACCTAAGCCAATGTCTAACACAATCAAAAATTCAAGAAACAAAAACAAGACCGATTAACGGCGCGACAAATAGAAGTTTATTCGCATTGAAGTGTCTGTATCAAATAAGCTGTGAGCTGCAATTTTTCTGCGCCAGTGGTATTTCTCTTTTACCGGACGCCGAAGAATATTGCTGGAACCTTTTTTGTTTGCATTGTATTCGCTGAACATGCATCTAGTCAAATACGTTTAAATTTTTTGGATAGGGTTCTTAATTTCAAAGTTACAGTGATTTGCATTTTTAAATAGTCACTGTATCAAATAAGCTGTGAGCCACTGTATATTTAAAGCAAAGAGTAGTAGGTACATAACATATATGGAGAAAATATTACTATTAGATTTGATAATTAGGTTTAAAAAAATACCATGAGTAGATGATAATTATTAAGAAACAATAGTCCATGAAAGTATTAGTCACTATTAGTAATATTTATCAATCGGAAACCATTTGTGCGGTTGAAATAATTGAGTATATGTTGAATATGATGCAAATAAATAAGCCACTAATTAAAATAAAAACCGAAAATCAATTGGCGAGGACACGCAATACAAATAAAAAAGATTTCAGAGTAATGCAGCGAAGCTAAACCCAGTTTGCAATAGATAAATGAAAAAACATTTACTGTATACTGTTGCTTCGTAAAAAATGTAATCAATAATTGAATAAATATTCGAAGTGAAACACGTAATTATCCAGGAATCCAGATAACTTCACTTCATAAAGAGCTCAAATAGATTTCGGAAAAGTTCACATACTTTCTTAATAAAAACTTAGGTGTTGTAGCCTTTGGACTTATAATTGGGGCTTAATTCTAAAGTCTAAAGTCAGCGAAATTGATTTAGCCACACAAACGATTTCAAACGATTACTGATAATTTTTCCTATTTCCATTCGAGAGAATACTGCAAGGTAATGCCTTACGTAGAGTAATATTTTACAGTTTTAGACTGTATATTCCTTTGAAAATTAATGCATATATGGATTACCTAGAGTCTACATTGGCCATGAGCTCTGCCATATGCGATGGCAACGAATGTCAGTTTATGGCATGTCATCTGATGCCTGGGCAATGGCATGTCATGCCATATCATTTTGAAAATATAATTGAGCAGTGAACATAAGCCCGCTATCTAGTGTTTGAGAGCACTGCGAAGGTTAGAGGAAGCAGAATGTGAGGAAAGGCGCAAATTGAGGAAGAGGCGACCATATATTTCCATAAGCAATGTTTTTACTAATGTTCGAAGAACAATAGTATTAAACTCGTTTCGCCGAAAATTCATATTTCTTTATAACCATATATATATATATATATATATATATATATATATATATATATATATATATATATATATATATATATATATATATATATATATATATATATATATATATATATATATATCAGCAAAATGATTTTCCGAGATAATCTCTGGAGTGGCCAATCCGATTGAGCTGAAATTTTCGGAGAACGTAGATGTATATAGTAGGTAGGTCCACGACTTTCTCAAATTCAGATATCCTAAACCTTTTGGCGGCGGCGAGCGTTTTAGTGAATTTTGAGGAACTCCTATATTTCCAAGCAGTGTAAATTTTTGTTAAAAATAAGTATTGGAAATGAAAACTAATTATATTTTAAGCTTGTCTATGATAAAGAATTGGAAATTTTGAGCCGGGTGTGGGTGCAGGGTGCCTAAAAGTAGGCAAGGAATTTTTTTCAAATTTTGATTTGTCATTACTTGTAAGAAAAACAATGGATCGTCGTGAAAATTACAGAGCGTATTAATGTTGACTAAAATATGGTACATATAGATTTTCAGCATAAAGCTGGTAACTCTGTAGCTGTGGAAGGCAGCTGAAAAAAAATCCTTCAAATCATTGACCTTCCTGAAAAATTTTTGATTTTTGACAAAAATTTCAAATCTTTGATAAATTTTATCCTTTGTCCTTATTCTCAAGATAAAATTTTCAAAATTCCGATTTGCATAAGAACGGCAACCCATCACCTAATTACCTCTATTTTCAGCACTCGAAAGTTCTGTTCACGAGAACTGACGACCGGATAATCCGATCATAATGAAATTTACAGGATATGTTGGTATTAGCTAGGACCAGGTCTGATAGAAGTTATTTTGAAATCCGGGCAATCCTGTGGCAGTGGTACCATCTTGAAAAATAGCTGAGAAAAAAAAAACGGTTTTAGGCCTATAACTTCCGATTCAGCCATCCGATTTGGACAAGATTCATACAGTACTTGGATCTTACCTTAGGTAACATTTGATGAAAATTTGGTTGAAAAATTAGAATAGAGGTGCCAGCTTTGGTGATTTTTGTCTCCTAAATCTTGCAAATTTGCTCAGCAAAATAAAGCTTTTTTCTCTATAACTTCCGGTCCAGTGCAGAAATCAAATCGAAGTTCACGCAGTAAATGGACCTTAATGTGAACCAAATGTCGTAGAAATTTCATACCAAAATCATGAAAGGGCTGCCAGCTATGACCATTTTTGTAATTTTATGAAATTTCTTTACTGTCATTAGATTTGCAAATGGAAATGATCCTGCAATGAAATTTAACCACAAATATTAACGCTTTAAAAATTTGAAAAGTTTTGAGGGTGGTAACCCTAAAATTCTTTTCACCTGTATAACTTCCAGCGCAGTGATTCAATCGAAACGAAATTTACTGGTTGGGTTTAACTTAACGTAAAGCAGATTTGGTATGTATTTTGCTTTGCTGCTGACACAGGCTAACCAGCATTAGCCATTTCCGTAAATATTGCACCAACAGATGCTTCAAATTACGTTCTCATATGCAAAGCATTTGCAATTAAAATAAGGAATCAATTTTCAAATTTTCCGAGTTATGAACATTTTTCGGATGGCAGCCTCAAACAACGTTTAACCGCTGAAACTTTCGATGAAATCCTGCGATGAGAACGAAATTCAAAGGATAAGTTGATTTGAGTATGAACTTGTTATGAGTATAAAGTGTTGCCAGCACTGAACATTTACATCATTTGTGTTATAGTTGAGTTTTGTTGCTTTGGATAAGGAATGGTTGATATGATTCTACAAAACAGTGTATTACGTCTTTCCACACTTTTTTGTCACTCAAAGACAATTTCTTCGCGGTTCAGGTGCGCTAGAGTTTTTTTTTGAATTCGTTTAGGATTTGTAACACTATTTCCCTCGACATCGCCATTTTGAAAATGAACAACTGTCAGAATATGGCCATACTCATGGCCATGCAAATGTCTTGCCATATGGCTTGACATTTATGGTATGCCATCAAATATGGTATGCCATGTACCGTCTACATTTTCCATTTCCATGGCAAGTCGAATGTTATGCCATCTCCCATGGCCAATGTGGACGCGGCGTTAGTAAGTATTTATTGTACTCTATTGATAAAGGATAATTTACGAAAATGCCGAAACAAAATGCTGGACGCAGCTCATTAAATGAACAGTGAACTACATACATAGAGTCAATTATATAGCAACGAATTTTGTGGATCTAAAAAGCATTTTCACACTATTGACCATAATACCTTGATCCAGAAAGTGGAAGTAATTTGTGATCCTTATTAAGGATTATCTATATACTAGGCGTATCGTCAAAAGCGACTATACAGATAAAAGTCATCAATGCATAGTAATGGATACTGGGCCCCCTTTAGTTTCTTTTGTACGTTAACAGCATTCTGGATATTAATTTATCAGGGGTGTGTTCAATGTGCATGCTATAGCTGCTCCAAAAGCATAGCATAGCATCACTTTAGCAAGTGTCAAAATTCGCAGTAGCTAGGTGAAGCAGCCATGGATATTGGACAGCTAAGAGCTGCTACGAAGGTCAACCTTTACACAGGAAATTCAAAAATAATTTTGTTTCAATTTTTTTATTGTAATTTTTGCATTTTCGTGGATCAGTTCAAGACTTCTATTGCACTTTGGAAACTGTATGAAATTTAAGAGTTTTCAACATACAGCTGCACAATCCATTAAAATTTTCCTAACATATTTAAGACGTATCACTTATTTCCGGCTTTTGACGCCATATATGAGAAAAAGAGCAAAAAAAAATCGTTGAAAATTTGATAATACAGGAAACAGAGCACTCGGCCTTTTACGCTTCATGCTCGCCTTCTAAAAACTCAAGATGAGCTGCGCTATGTACAAGCCAACTTAAAACTCGAGTTGAGTTGAAGTGTTTAAAAGCCCGTATTTAATTTATGCTGTCATTATTTTCAAATTTATTGCTAATCTCCTGTGTCACAAAAGCGCAAAAACTTTCTTTTCATTTCAATTTCCAATTGAAAATGACGTTTAAACTGCATGTCAGCTGTGTACGCACGGCCATTTTGCCTTAGCTACTTTCTAGCTATCCTCCAGACTACGAGCAGCGAATAGCTGCTACCTTAGCAGCTATTCCGGAATCTTGGACAGCCCGACTGTCAAATAGCAAGCATCAGAAAGTAGCTATTTCGTGACATTGGACAGCCAGAGCTGCTAAACTAGCAGCTAATAGCAGCTATAGCATGCACATTGAACACACCCCAGGAAAGGATGAACGGCGACATTTGGTGTTTGAATTTGAAAATTGAATTGCGCAAATATCTTTTCAATAACAAAATCAATCGAAAATTGAAATTCTTGATATTTTATCCGTCAGAAATGAGCAGTTTCTCTGCTTTTATCCATTGTCAAAATGTTCGCTCGAAAGAATAACTAGATAATGGAGACTTTTAGAGCAATTAAGCTTCATGATTAACTCAGTACCAGCCTTAAAGTAGGAAAGTACTTTCCCTTATACCCATCTACGATCGTTTGCGAAGTACGGGGACAATTGCTGATTTGAAAAGATTATTTTGCACACTGACCGTGCAATTTGATCGAGTGATAGAGAGTGTGGAGGGAAGAAGGTACAAAAAAAATTATTTGATTGTAAAGAAAAGATCTGAAATTGGGGCATTTAAAGAATTATACCTTTCAAATCAGAAAATTACTCTAAAAATCTCCTCTTTCGTAAAAGTAGTTTGAAATCACTTAAAACGTCGTGATAATTACAGAGAGATTTATAATTAAAAAGGAAATAGAAAAATATCTGTCCGACAACGTGGTCAAATAATACCTTTACAACAACAACTCTTCCTTTCCATAACAGGAGTTGTTGTTGTTTTCAATGCGTCTGCATTGTTCTGTTATGGATAAGGGGAGCAAAAAAAAACGCGCCTATTGTAACTCCTACATATTCTATTCTCCACATAAACATCACAATAGCTTTTACATACACCATGCGAACTAAGTAAGAAGAGGAGCAGAAGAGAATCTACAGATTCAGCGGCATAAAGCCTGAGGAGAAACAGAAACATAAAGAGACGCTGATGACTTTCCAGCGTTTTAATTTCAATCATTCACAAAGATTTTCGGGTTGTTTAGCGGGTAGATGGGCAAGGGTTTTCTAAATTTCTCTATATACCCAGACAATGTGAACTGAGCAGCGTCCGTAATGTTTTTTGTATACGTTCATTGCAAAATTTTTGTGGGCATCATGTAGATAAAGCGTCTAAGTAGATCTATGCGAAAATTACGAGTTTTAGTATTGAAGTAAGATCACTTCAGTGTTCTGTGTATAGTATCTCAATGCGCTGCAATGAACTGTATGTTCGGAATTGAATGGTACTCAGTGCTTGAGGTTTTGAGTAGAACGCTTGAGCTTTCGTTGCGTCGCTGTAAATCTACCTTCGAAGCTCTGTAGTTGGACTGTTATAAAATAAAAACATTTCATGCATAGTGGCAATGAAGTTTTGTCTTTTGAAGAAAAAAAAAAGTGATATACTTTTGGATGTTCACTAATGATTGATTTTAAAATAATTTTTTTGTTCATGCAAAGTGGTTTAGCAAGGGAAGAACTGCTTCCTTTGCGTACACCGACGACCCGCCACTGATATATATATATATATATATATATATATATATATATATATATATATATATATATATATTTATATATATATACATATACATATACATATATATGTACATATATATATATATATATATAGCTTAGGTTAGGTTGTACTGGCTGGCACATGGCCACACATAGACCTACTGGTCCGTAGTGATACCAGATAAATTGACCTCGAGAAAGGAATTCAGTCCGAGTGGCCATCAAAGGACCCGGACTTTTTCACGAACTGAAGGATGTCCTTCAACTTTTGCCCTGCCACGTGCAAGAGATCCACCAGCCAGGGCTCACCGAAGTATCACAGTCTGGTTCTCCCCAGTGCCGGGCAGTGACACAGGAGATGCTGGATAGTTTCTGAGACCCCCGGCTCTTGACACCTTCTACAGGTGTCGCTCGTTAGGAGTCCCATTTTCGTAGCATGTGCTGCTACAAGACAATGACCAGTAATGATACCAACGAGTCGTTTGCAGTCAATCCGCGTTAACTCGAGGAGGTACTTGGTCGATGCGAGATTCTATGACCCCCACATGATTTTGGCTACCCTGCAGGTCTGAGTTGCACCCCATCTGCGCGTCGCATCCTGCATCGTTTGGGAGTCGATTGAGTACTTAATCGTTTGGACAGGAGTAAGGATGTCAACCGTTCCCAAAAGGGGAAGACTAGCCCCATACTTGACTAACGCATCCGCCTTTTCATTTCCATCAATGCCCTTATGACCGGGAACCCAGAAGATTCTGACTCTTCTGCTGTTACCCAGCCTGTTCAGGGCCTCAATGCAATCGAATACACACTTCGATTTGTATGTGTGAGACATCAGTGCTTTTACCGCCGCCTGACTGTCCGTAAAGATATTTAATACTTTACTAGTAGTATCTTTGGCGTATATCAGGTCTGCGGCTTTACGTATCGCAAACACTTCCGCCTGGAAAATGCTACTGTGTTCCGGAAGACTGAAAGCTGCTTCCATAGCTGCATCTGCAGAATAATACTCCTGCAGCTGTTTTTGAGCCGTCAGTGTAGATGCTAACAGCTGCAGGGCACATTTGTCGATTCCATTCATATATAAATATATATATATATATATATATATATATATATATATATATATATATATATATATATATATATATATATATGTATATATATATATGTATATATATATATATATATATATATATATATATATATATATATATATATATATATATATATATATATATATATATATACACACTACCGCAACCGCTCAAATGTATTTGCCTAATTTACTATTTCAAACGTTTGGAAGTAAGAAAAACAAGCTCTTATGAATAAAATTTAAAGTATATTTAGAGTACATATTATATTTATAAAAAAGTTTCCAAACGGTGACATTATTATTGAATCTTCGTCTCATCAATGTGTCCACCTTTGTTCGTAATAACCGCTTCATAAAGCTTTGGTATCCTACGAAGTAATTTTGTTAAGGTCTCTTATGAGATTTTGCCCATTTTGCTTGCAAAATACTCCACAGATGCTCAGCATATGTAGGGCAGACTTTTCGAATGTTTCTGTCCAGCTCATCCCAGATCAGATGACTGTAGTCGCTAAACCATCGCTTTTAGAGCTTCCTCAGCTGATAACTGGTTTAAATACTCTCTGCAGATTTTCAAAGAGTACTTCGGGTCATTGTTATGCTGATATATAAATCATTTTCCTAAAACACGCAGTCCAGATAGCAACATTTCGTTTTCGAGAATCCGATAGTTTTCTTTCCTCATTATTAATTTTCTTTCCTCATTATTACAAAGCGTAGTTGCAAAGATCTTGACAGAAGTGCCAGCTACTGGAAGTGTGGACAGGTTGGTCACCGAGAACCAGATTGCTTAGTGCAAAGGCACCAAGTACTTAAAGGGGTTTAAGTGTTTGTCGGGTGTTCAGAGACGCAATCAATACCAAGAAAAAACAAGGAAGGACATGAGAGTCTTTCAAGACAACCTGTAGGAGCAGCGGACGAGTTAGTTTGCTAGTCTCAGGCAGCTAGTCTGCGAAGATAGGGCTCAGACCGTATTGATCAGAGAACCTTATAGGGGGAGGAGCTTATCCGCTTGGTATACAGATGCTACGGGATACGCGGCAATTTGGATCACTGATGGGTAGAGAGTGTGCATCGGTGGCCAAGGCTCAGGCAACGGTCACGTGTGTTTGACAAAAGGAGAAATCACCTTTGTGAGCAGCTACTTGTCCCCGAATTACTCAATGCAGCGATTCGGAGCATAGTCGGCAACGTCATCGTAGGAGTGACGTCAATACAAAGACATTGGAGTGAGTCATGCCCAATGAAAACAGGACGGCGCATAGAGGACGGCGCATAGTGGCGATGGGACCGAGGTTGGGTTTGTTGGTGTTGAATTTGGGTTCGACGCCAACATTCCGAAGGCCCGGATTTGGCTAATCCATTCCCGATGTCACCATTGCATTGGAGAGACTTGCGACACTTGTCAGCAATTGTAGGATGAGAGAAGATTACACTGCAAGTGATCATAATTATATAACCTTTGAAATCGTCGACAGCAGGCAAAAACGCTACTGCTCTCCCTGCAAGTCGCTAGGCTGGAATGGCACTAAACTTAACGGGGAAGAGATGGTCGCATCGCTAAATTTGAGCCTCTAACATCCGCCGTGACTCGTGCAGCAGTAGAGGTCACTGCTAACGTCACTATAAGGTGTGTTTACCGGGCGTGTGAGGCTTCAATGCCCAAACAGAAACCCTTTCGTAGGAGGCAACATTGTCACTGGTGGAACGAAAAATCGCCGAACTGCGACGCTTCGCTTTGGCGTGCAAATATACACTGTAGATAGCTGAGCTACCTGCTACGCACATTGACAAAAAAAAGAGCTGACGAAGAGTAAATGAGCCAAATGGCAGGCCATTTGCGAGGAGGTCAACTCAGACACGTGGGAAAATGGCTACAAATTGATCACTCGTAGACGTGGCTACATGCGGCCATGCACTCTCATGGATACGATATCCATGGAGCGTGTTGTTGGCTCTCTGTTCCCGGTGCATCCACCAAAGGCTAATGATCCTATCATCGTTAGGCGGGCGGATGTTACTCCCTTTACGGACGAGGACCTGAGCAGTGAAGTCTCAATGATGAAGAAGCAGATGGCTCTGGGGCCTGATAAGGTGCCGGTCAAGGCGCTTAAAGTCCTGGCAAAGAGTCAGATATTGGATTTGTATAATTCAGCGCAACCGGGTTGAAGCAGTGAAGTGACTCGGAACTTTGTAGATTGTATTTTTTTTAGCGAGTCAAATATACGAGTACCTCTCATATACCCCGTGGTGATAGGTCACCCGGGAAACTAGTAAGCAGATATCTTTTGGTCATCTACACTTGAGAAAATTAAATATCCTTAAGTAATACCAGCTCTGGTAGAAGTGATTTTGATATGTGGGCAACTCTGTGGAAAAACCACAACTGCTTTTAGCCCAGTAAATTTCGATCCATTCACCATATTTGGACGAAATTCACACAGTAGTTGAATCTTACTTTAATTGATTTGGTTAAAAATTAGGTTAGAACTGCTAGGTATGCTAAATTTTGTGTAATCTATCTAAAAAATCTATGCAAATAAGGCTTTCCGATCTATAACTTCGAGTCCAGTCATGAAATTAGAACGAAATTCACAAAGTAAATGGAACTTATTGGAGATCAAATTTTGTATGAACTCGCCTGAAAACCCAGGATAGGGCTGCCAATTATGATAGTTTTTGTTAATTTTAGGTTATTTCTATACCAGCATAACATTTTCATATGATAATGATCTTTTGGTGACAGTAAACAACAAATATAAAGATTTCGAAAATCTGAAAATTTTTGTGGGTTGTAGCCTTACTTTTTTAAACGAAATTCACAGGGTAGGTTGGCCTCAACGTCAAGCGGATTAAGTACACTTTTAGCTATGGTATTAGCTTAGGTTTCTTATTATTTTCTTATTTCTGTACCAACAAATGCTACCATTAAATATTCTTATGGCAAACACGTACTATAAAAATAAGAAACCATTGCTTATATTTTTCAAGTTTTGGAAATTGTTCGTATCGGAACTACAAAGGTATTTCTATTGCTGTAACTTTCGATGAAGTCTCCGGATGACCGCAAGAATCACAGGTTCCCGTCGCGGTGGAAAGTAACTCGACTGGTCATTATAGACAAGGGGAAGGATTACCTGGGCAGCCCATCGGCACACCGCCCGCGGTGCATGCTGGACACTGCTGGCAAGCTTCTCGAAGGGTTACTAAAGCCACGATTGCCGATAGCAGTGAGATCAGCGGGTGATCTTTCTTGCAGACAGCACGGCTACCGGAAAAGGCATTCAACAGTCGATGCCATTTCAGAGGTTGTTGGGGCTGTAGCAAGAGCGGAAGAGGCATGTCATTAAGCCACACCGGATGTCTTGCTGGTAACGTTTGACGTGAAAAACGCCTTCAGCTCAGCGAGATGGACGGACATCCTTCGGGCCCTTGAGGGGAGGTTCCGTATCCCTGGTTACTTGCTGGCCATGATGCGGGACTACCTCACGGACCGATGGTTACTCTACGACACTGAGGACGGAGTCAGAAGGAGGCTTATCACTTCAGCTGTGGCACAGGAGTCGATCTTACGATTGGACCTCTGGAACATCATATACGATGATCTGCTGCGCCTGGAAATGCCTGTGAATGTGTTCATAGTAGGTTACGCTGATGACTTCGTAGCTGTAATCACTTCTAAATTTGCCGATTTGGCTCAACTTAGACTTAAGGGGGCAGGATGGTTTCCGACTTAAACAAAAAAAAATTTTCAATTATTTTTTTATATGAAAGTACAACATCTCAGGAATATCCTTTGAAAATTTCGAGGCGATCGGACTAAAACTCGCAGAGATACCGGTTATTTTATGATCGTGTTGCCAGGTATATTTCCAAGAGCAACCGAAATAGTCTAGCTCGTAACTCCGAACTACATTTTTGAAGTCGGTGCGTAACATAACTCAAAAAGTAATGCACCGATCTCAATGAACTTTGCCGGACATCTTTAATATGATAAATACTCGCGGATGAACGATCGTTTTTTTTTCAAAAAATTTTTTTACTATTTTTTACAGGCAATCAAAGGCTGATTTTTTATGTGAAAATGGTACCTCCAAATTAAAAACCGTACCAAAAATCGGAAATCGCATATTTTTCAATAAAGTTTCGTTCATCCGCGAAAAAAACTAATGTATTAGGTAAATCACTTCGATTTTTTGATTTGAGATAATACTGTCAGGCCAGGTTTTACGCACCGCACGACGCCTTTTTTTCGAAGCGCCTTTGATCTACTGCCACCACGGGATAACTAATTCATATTTTTTTATACAATAATTCCTACATACTCTCAAAATATAGTTCTTTAATGTGTTATAAAAAATTAGTAATTATTTTCACTCAAAGCTGAGAAAAAAAATCGCAAAAATCGGCTTTTCTTCGGCCTCGGAAACCATCTTGCCCCCTTAAGCAAGTTATGAGAAGGGTAGGTCAGTGGATGACTGAGCACGGCCTCCAGCTGGTAGTCTCAAAGACAGAGATTGTCATGCTGACGAAGCGGAGGATACCAACCGTCATACCCATGACAGTTGGGTCCGCCAGAGTCCAGGCCAGCAAGTCGCTCAGGTATCTGGGAGTCACCCTGGACACCAAGCTGACGTATTGGGATCATATCCGCAAGGCATGTGTCATGGCTCTACTAGTCGTCACTTCGCTGAGTAGGCTAATGGCCAACGTTGGCGAACCCAGTGAGACGAGACGGAGGCTGCGGATGGTGACGACCAATTTGATCTTCCTATATGGCGCCGAAATTTGGGGAGATGCTCTTGGAACTAGGATGTTCCGGAAGCGTATTACCAGTGTCCAGCGCAGAGGTGCCCTCCTCGCACGGTTTCAGAAGAGGCTGTGATAGTTGTATCGGGTGTAATCCTGATCGATCTGCTAGCGTGAGAACGCAAGGAAGGATACCTCTTTCTCTCAGAGCTGGACAGAACTGAGGCTTTGGCGCAGGCGCATACACTAACCCTCCAGCTTTGGTAACAACGCTGGAGTGAAAGTGATAAAGGACGCTGGACGGCTAAACTAATTGGTCTTATTGAGCCTTGGCTTAACCGGAGCCACGGAGATGTAAATTTTTACCTTTGTCAATTCTTGGCAGAGCACTGTTACTTCAAGAAATACCTGAACAGAATGGGTAAGGTGGTCACTGCCGGTACTGCCGGTACTGTGTGACTGAGCCCTCGATCGGCCTGGTAGCGCCTGATACGATCGTCGATGCAATGCTGCGAAACGAGGAGAACTGGCGCGCAGTCTCAACATACGTTGAGAAAGTGCTGCGTATAAAGCGGGAGGAGGGTTGCCTTACCGACGCATAAGCTGTGGTAGTTCATGAAGTCCGTGGGTATTAATCAGTGAGTCAGCACGACCGGGTCGAAGCAGTGCTGAGGCGGGATCCGACTTGGAACATCGTAGGCTTGTAGATGGTCTTCTTTTTTTTAGTGAGTCACATACCCCGTGGTGATAGGTCACCCGGAGATCTGGTTAGCAGATTTTTTTGCCATCTACACTAGGGAAAAAAAGTTGTGGTAGAAGCACTGAGTGTTTTCAGCATTTATGCTATAGGACATAGAGGAGAGGATAAATCATAGTTTTACGCGATAAGCATCCGATAATGAATATAAGTATTAATGGGCCATTTAGACAAGCGTCCATGCGTCCAAGCGTCCAAGCGTTTTTAGATTACACGAGTCAAGTCAACTCAAATCCAGTTTTTTGAAGGCGGAGCTAAGGCGATAAGTGGATGGATTTTACACGCTTATAATGATGTTGTTTTTGCTCCGTACAAATATATTGGTGACAGAAAATTGTATATACTAATCCATTGACTATATATACCTACATATATATGTTTGTGTCTAGATATTCAGATGCATTCAATTTTTTTTCGTAATAGTCATGCACGTAAGGATGCAAAATATATATTATCCACATCATTATATAAGAAAACAATCATCCACAAAACATATATTTAAATGATCACCAACGAATCATCCACACATGCCACTGAGCGAAAGAAATCATTTTAAAATCTATTGTACATGAATCAGTTATATGGAATCAGTATACTCCACCTCCTTCGCTTTAGACCCGCCTATATAAACAAAATCAAATTGACTCGTGTAAGCAAAGCACGCTAGATCGCATGGACGCCTGGACGCATGGACGCTTGTCTGAACGGCCCATAAGTGTTTTACTTTCCTAAAATTACAAAATTCATGCAACTGGATTTCCTGGGAGTGGCAAAACAACTATTTATTAAAAATAAATAATTTATTAGCCATGTGTTCATAACAAATAATTTTCTCTTAAAAACATTCATAACTAAATTTACTTGATACTGGAAGCAATTAATTAGCTAAATATTTCAAAAACAAATGATATATACTATTAATCATATAATTCCAACAAATCCAAGTATTCTTAAATCTGTAATAATTTATTGTATTCTTTTAGGGCGAAGAATATGCTGGCACTCCAGTCCAATGTTTGATTCAGAATACAAATCAATGGGCTCTTGTCGGAATAGCATCGTGGCGAATAGCCTGCGCACCAACAGGATTGGAGCGTCCTCGAATGTACGATAAGATCAGCTCGAATTCGGCTTGGATACGTGACACTATAAATGCAGCTTGAATTAATTCTAGAATTAATCTGTTTCAATAGTGTAGTAGGACTGTAATTAACTAATTAACCCATCTAGTTGATATGAATGAAATGCAAGATATGAATGTTCGAAATCGAATGTGTCCGCTGTTAATTTGACTGTAAATTTTTACTAGCATATACTGCCATTACAACAAATACTCCATTTATAATATTTCGTAGCTGTTAGGATGCATTATATTAATTTATTGATTTCTTCTTCTTGATGTATTGTACTGAATGAACAATTTATTTAAAGTTAACCTCCATGTATGAATAAGTCTTAAATATATGCATACTTTTGTTTTAGTACCCAAAATAGAAAACATAATATATATTGTTACTTCGTTAAAAAGAAATGTTTTATTTTGTTATCTAAATACCAATGTTTCAATTATGTGTGATTTCAAAAATTCAAAGTTCGTTTTGCAATTATATAGAGAAATTTATTATAACTTTTTGCGATTATAGAGAAATTTATTCCAACTTTTAATAAATACAAAACAAGAAGTTTCTGACAGTGATGATTGTGAGAAGTTGTGTAGACTAATAAAGAACAATGTCGAAGCTATTGCATGACACGCAATCTTTTGTTGACAGGTTTAAAATATATTATTCGCGGTTTAATTTTTTTGACCACGATGAAAGCCACTCCTAATTCGTGACTTCCAGATAACATTCCGCTTTTGAAGATAGTGTACAAACTCATGTCCATAATCTCACCACCAAACAGTTTCGTTTCCTGGACAGCGAGAATATTTATTTTGTAGTTAGAAACCTATTCCATGTTCCAATAGAGTAGTCCATATTTCGTTTGCGTGGTCATTTCTGTTGATCCGATCCAAGTATCCGAGGCAAAGTAGCAGGTTCCTGAATGAGTAAAATTTTACGGGAACGGGATATTGGCCCATTGCCCAACTCCCAAGCTTGATGGCCCGTAAAGCCAGGTTTACATTTGCAAGTACTTTCATGAAAGTCACTTTCATGCATCTCTACTTTCACTTAAGTAACGTTTATATTACGCAAGTTCTGTTATGCTTGTAACTTTCGCAAGTTACTGCAAAAGTGAATATTTTAAGCACTTTCGGTGTTATGAAATGCATTATTTCATTACGAAGTGTTTACATCTTGAGTTGTGAGATTTGCAAGTGCTAGTGAAACGAAAAATGGCTCCCAGAAATATATTAAAAAAGGATCTATTTTATTACAAAACAAGTTAATAGATTATATGATGTGGATATTAGAAAAGAAAAGGAAATATAAAAGGAGGGTTTGGGTGAGAGATTTTCTTTCGAAAAGAAATGAAAAAGGTTTTACGAAAGTTAAAAAAGAAGAGCTAACAAATAAAGACAGAAAAACCTTTAAAAACCATCTTCGGCTGAATGAAAAACAGTTTGATGAATTATTTTTTAAAATTGAAGGTAGAATCGCAAAGAAAGATACTTTTTTAAGAGAAGCTATTCCTGCGACAAGAAAGTTGGAAATATCTTTACGATATTTGGCTTCTGGTGATTCCTTTGGTACTTTGGAACAAGTGCATCGTGTGTCAAAAAGTACGATTTCGCTATTTGTAATGGATGTTTGCGATGCTATTTGTGAAGGATTGAAAACATATTTGAAGGTGAGTACAAATAGTAATTTAGTACTAATAATTTCAATTTAATAATGCGTAGGATTCCTTTATTTCTGATATGAATTATTACAAAATGTTTGAAGTTAAACTGTCTTCGTTAACGAAAAAAAATTATAAAAAACTCTAGCTCACCTGAACCGCTAGAAACACTAATGTTCGAAGAATAGTAGAAGAATCGTGCAGGTTTTGAGGGCATATTCCACCACATGAGTTGCTTATTACGGCCAAACTGTTTCAAACGCCACGTTCTACTTTGGTCTCAAGAATGCATTATAACTCATATGGTGGAAGGTTTCAGATATTACCACTGGCAGGAATTTCAACGTTTATGAGAGCAAAACACGGGTTAATTATATTCGTTATCAGTTGCTTGTTTTACAAAATTTCGAAAGCAGCATCTCATATAACATCAATGAAGAAAATGCTCAGTGCCTGCAACACTGTAACTGAAGTTGGTGTTTGGGGCTGCGATCCGAAAAATTTGCAGAACTTTGGGAATTGAAACATCGGTTATTTATTTTCATTGTAAATGTTTCCGGTATGAATAATAACTGTAAGCATTTATTGATACAAAAGTAGCACAACCGACTCGTGCTGGCAACCTTTCGCCAGTATCAAAGCCAAAAATATATCACATCTGCTTCACGTTGTTATATTACATTCGAAGTTATAGGAGTATAAAGAAATTTAGAATTACCTGCAGCGAGTTTTTTCAAATAATGGAAAGCTTAATATTTGCTGTTTATTGTCACTACAATATCATTACCAATTGAAAATTCTACGATAAAACCGCTTAATAAAGATATTGCAAACAAACTCAAAACCAACAATAGCTGGCAACCCTATCGTGGCTTTTCAACCAAATTTGGCCTGAATAATGTTTATAGTAGGTTCCATTAATTGTATGAAATTCGTATTGATTTCATGACTGCACTGGATGTTATAGGGCAAAAACTTTTATTATTTTCCTGAGCGAATTTTCAAATCCAAAGACACAAAAATTACCATAGCTGGCAGCACCAATCGAATTTTTCAACCAAATTTCTATCAAACAGAGTTTAAAGTAAGGTTCAGCTACTGTGTCAATTTCATGAAAATCTGGTTACTTATTCACATTTCATAGGGCAAAAAGCAGTTTTTTTTCTTTGTAATTTTTCAAGATGGCACCACTGGCACAGAGTTGCCCACAATTCAAAATCGCTTCTATCAGACCTGGTCCCACTTAAGTCCAATGCATTCTGTAAATTTCAATGGTATCTGATTTTTGATTCGTGAGTTCCCGTGAACAGAAGTTTTTGATGCTAAAAATATAGCTTGACTGGGAAAGGGTTACCGTTCTTGTCCGACATCAAATTTCCAAAGTTTTTCTTTGAACGTGTAGATAAAGCATAAGATTTGTATACAGATTGGTTTTATTGTAAGAAACGGACAGTTTTTGGAAATTCGATGGTTTAATGTTTTCACTTCCAAATTTTTATTTTTTCAAATTTAAGACACCAAAATTATCAGAGCTGGCAGCTCCAACCGAATTTTTCGACCAAATTTCTACCAAACGTGGTTTTAAATAAGGTTCAGCTACTGTGTGAATTTCGTTAAAATCGAACGATTCAATCAGAATTTATAGGGCTAAAAGCAGTTATCTTTTTTAGTGATTTTTCAAGATGGCACCACTGGCACAGAATCACTCGCATTTCAAAATCACTTCTATCAGACCTGGTCCTATATAGGGCCAATATATTCTGCAAATTTCAATTAATTCTGCTAATCGGATCGTGAGTTTCCGTGAACAGAAGTTTTTGATGCTAAAAATATAGGTAAATTGGGCAAGGGTTGCCAGGCGTGCCCGTTATACCATATCAAATTTTATTTTTGTTCTATGTAAACAAAGTGTTGACAGAACTGAACATGCAGCAAAGAACGAAGTAGGCGATGGGAAAAATATTGTGACAGGAAGAAAATAAAAAAACAAATGAGTCACAGAGAAAAAGTAGTCGCATTGAAAAAGACGATAAAAACAGAATTTTGTAGTATCTGTAATTGTCTAAAATCATTTTCAAAAATCTTAAATCATCTACAATTATCATTAATTATCTTGAATTATCTTAAATAAAGATTACTACAAAATTGACCAAAGTCTTTAAGTTGTGTTAAGCACAACATTCTACAAAATTCTTAAGAGAATTAATTTGACGTTGAAAATGGCTGAAAACGAAGATTTTTCAACAAGCGAATTACGCCGGTCAAAACGGATACGCTCTAAGGCTGCGAACAACATTGCAAGCTGTGCCGCTGATAAAACAAGCTGTTCCGAAAATGAAGAAAGCTGTTCCGAAAAAGAAGAAAGCTGTCCTGTCTGCCAGAATGCAGACAATAACGAAATGGTGCAGTGCGATAAGTGCAATAAGTGGTTCCATTTTGAATGCGCTGGAGTCTCCAGTGACATAGAAAATCTAGATTGGATGTGCTCTACATGCTCGTTAGGTAAAGACCGTAGCCATCACGATTCGCCAAGTAAGCCAACAGAAACGAATGCGACTATTTCAAAACGCAAAAGGATTAGGTTACAAATCCTGGAAGAACAGAGGCTACCACAGGCAAAAAGAGACGAAGAGTACTTGGAAAGAAAATTCAAGTTACTCATGGAAGACAGCGCAAGTGACGATGAAGTTCCAGTGATATCTTTGGAAAGTAAACTCCGGTCGGAAAACGCAAATCAAGCTCAACAGCAATCAATATCAACAAGCGCCGACAAGACGGAAGTAGTAAATGCTGCAGCACAGCTGAATGACTACGACAAGCCGAAGATTAACCAACCTATATCAAAAACAGAACAACCATCGAGCTATATTGTGAATCAAATTCGCCAGCGCGACGTTTCAATACTCTCTTCGCAACACCATAAAGAATCAGTCCTGACCACGAAAACCGATGTGGATCAAGGATCTTTAGAAATCTCATCGCAACAAATAGCTGCCAGACAGACTCTAGCAAGAGAGTTGCCTGTATTTAGTGGAAACCCTGAAGACTGGCCATTGTTTATTGGCATGTTTGCTAGTACCAACAAATTGTGTGGATATGGTAACGAGAAGAATTTAGTCCGGCTGCAAAGATGTTTAAAAGGAAAAGCACTAGAGTTAGTGCGAAGCCGATTATTGCTACCTGCCAATGTCCCGGGTATAATAAATACTTTACGTATGATATACGGACGCCCGGAAATAATAATAAAATCACTCGTGGAGAAAATGCGAAGTGAACCTACGCCTAGAATGGATAAATTGGATACAGTGATAACATTTGCGTTGTCAGTGGAAAATATGTGCGCTACAATGGAAGCGTCAGATATGCAAGCACATATCGCCAATCCTGTTTTATTGCAGGAATTGGTAGACAAATTGCCGCCGCCGCTAAAATTGAATTGGGCAGAACATAAAAGGAAAATCACTGATGTCAATATGTCAGGTTTTTCAAAGTGGCTAATGAATTTAGCAGAAACTATAAGTGATATCTCACACACCCCATCCTTTTATAGCGACAGGAAAAATTGCAAACGTCAAGTGCAGGAAAAATCGTATCTAAATTCACACATCAAAATGGAAATCAAAAGGGACAAACCTTACAGCACAGGACCGCTAAAGTGCAAAATTTGTGGTGAAAAATGCAGCAAAACAGAAGATTGCAAAAAATTCATTTATATGAACATTAATGAAAAGTGGGAGACAGTAAAACGTCATCGTTTATGTCGTACATGTCTAAAACCACACTTCAACAATCGTTGCTACGCAAATAAACTCTGTGGAGTCGATGGGTGTGCATTTAGGCACCACGTACTGCTACACAAAACTATCGCAGGACACCTCAATGAAGAACGAATGCTGGTGAATGCATCTTCTGCGCTACATAGTTGTAACTCGCACAACGTTAGAAGCCAGAATATTTATTTCCGAATAGTTCCTGTGGTGATGTACAATAACGAAATAAAAATATGCTTTCCTGGATGAAGGATCGTCGGTGACATTAATCGACAGTTTACTTGCTCAAGAGTTAAAGCTCAATGGCCCAGCAGAACCATTATGTCTGAAGTGGTCTGATAAAACTCAACGAATTGAAAAGGAGTCGCAAAGGGTTTCATTGGAAATCTCAGCCACTAAAAACTTAAAGAAGTTTAAACTGCATAATGTTCGAACAGTCAAGTCTCTCAACTTGCCAGCACAAACTATATCGGCAACTGATATGGCTTTTCAACACCTTCATATGAAAGGCATTCCGTTTGAATCTTACGACAATGCTGTACCTCGAATATTAATTGGTTTGGATAATCATAAACTCGGATTTCCACTCAAAATGAGAGAAGGCAAGCCAAATGAACCAGCTGCAACAAAGACACGCCTAGGATGGGTAGTGTATGGGCAGTGCCAACAGCTCAATTCTAAGCACAATAACGGCTGCCACGCATCCAACTATAATCTACATATCTGTGAGTGTGAAAAAAATGACTACGCTCTGCAGAACATGCTGAAAGATTATTTCTCTCTCGAGAGCCTCGGAATTTCATTGATGAGTAAAACTGTCAAGTCAGCGGAAGAAGATCGTGCCCAAAAACTATTAGAAACCAATACTATAAGAAAAGGTAACCGATTCGAAACAAAACTCCTCTGGAAGTATGAAAACTTTAAACTACCAAACAGCTTGCCAATGGCGATAAAGAGGCACAATTGCTTTAATAAAAAATTATCAAAAGACCCCATTTTGGCGAGCAATATTCAAAAGCTCATGGACGAATACTTGAAGAAAAACTACATACGGAAGTTGTCTGAAAATGAAGCCAGCAAGCATTTCGAAAAAGTATGGTATTTACCAATCTTCATCGTTACAAACCCAAACAAACCAGGGAAAATTCGCATTGTTTGGGATGCAGCAGCGCAAGTTGAAGGGGTATCGTTGAACTCATTACTTAGTAAAGGCCCGGACCAACTAGTATCGTTGCTTTTCGTATTATTTCAATTTCGAGAGAGGGCAATCGCCATTACTGGAGACATACGTGAAATGTTCCACCAAGTACTGGTCCATGAAGAAGACCAACAAGTACAACGTTTTATATGGAGTCCAAATGTAAATTTGAAGCCCGAAGTATACGTAATGCAGGTTTTGACTTTCGGTGCAACTTGCTCTCCTAGCTGTGCCCAGTTCGTTAAAAATAAAAATGCTGAAGAGTTTCGACAACAATATCCTAGAGCAGCAACAGCAATCGTGTCTAATCATTATGTGGATGATCTGTTAGTCAGTGTAGACACGGAAGAAGAAGCAATAAAACTTGCGAACGAGATCAAGCATATTCACTCTCTAGGAGGATTTGAAATCAGGAATTGGATCTCGAACTCGCCGAAAGTTTTAGAAGCGCTAGGCGCAAAACAAGATGAAACTCGAAATCTCATCAGTGGATCTGACCAAGCATCAGTGGAACGAGTTTTAGGCATGTGGTGGTGCACAGTATCCGATTGCTTTGTTTTTATAACGTCCACTAAACCATCAATTCAGAAATTATTAGATGAAAATATTCGCCCGACAAAAAGGCAAGTGTTACGCGTGATGATGACTATATTTGATCCACTAGGCCTGATTGCACATTTTATAATCTACATAAAAATTATTATGCAACACATTTGGAGGACATCGGTAGAGTGGGATGAGCCAAGTATGGATAAGGAATATAAGATGTGGCGTAAGTGGATAAATAACATGAAAAATGTAAATAACATTAAAATTCCAAGATGCTATCTGACCAAATTTAAATTTGGTGAGCATGATAATGTACAGCTACATGTATTCGTAGACGCAAGCGAGGATGCATTCGCTGCAGTGGCATATCTAAGAGCTTCAAAAGGAAACAATGTTGAGTGTCGCATCATTGCATCGAAAACACGAGTCGCCCCAATGAAATTAGTGTCAATTCCACGACTGGAATTGGAAGCAGCAAGACTTGGAGCCCGCCTCGCGAAAATGATTACCAAAGGGCATTCAATACAGTTTATTCAGCAGTATTTCTGGTCTGATTCCAAAGCCGTGTTGTGTTGGATAAGATCAGATCATCGCAGATATCAACAATTTGTCGCTTTCAGAGTGAGTGAAATACTGGAATTGACTAATATGCAGCAATGGAGATACGTACCTACTAAATTGAATGTGGCAGACTACGCCACTAAATGGAGCAACACTCCTGAATTCTCTTCAGCGAGTCTTTGGTTTCGTTGTCCACTATTTCTACAGCAACCCAGTGATATGTGGCCTATTGATATATCTCAACGTGAATCAACAAACGAAGAGTTAAGAGCACATATCTTGTATCATGTTGAATCAAAACCAAACATTATACAACCGGAAAGATACTCCAACTGGAGGAAGATAGTCCTTGTTACAGTTTATGTACTTCGATTTAAATGGAACTTATTAGCAACCAAGCAATGTGTTTCACGTCGAATAGGATTCATCGAACGACAAGAATATATAGAAGCAGAAAATTACTTGTATCGCCAGGCTCAGGCAGACAATTACTGTGACGAAATAGCAGTTTTAACCTTCAACAAGAGTCTACCCATCGATAAACAAAAATATCTTGAAAAATCTAGTGCCCTATACAAATTATCCCCATACCTAGACGATAATGAAGTGTTACGATGTCAAGGTCGAATTGATAGAGCGTTAGATGTCGACGTCAACATGAAGCGTCCGATCCTACTTCCCAGATGTCATTATATAACTCATTTAATAGTACGATCGTATCATCAGCGCTATCATCACCAGAATCAAGAAACTGTGATAAATGAAATGCGTCAAAAATATTTCATTCCCCGATTGCGAGCTGTCTTGAAAAGTGAAGTAAAAAACTGCCAGCAATGCAAAAATTGTCGAGCGCTGCCATGTCCACCGGAAATGGCAGAGCTGCCACTTGCTAGACTTGCATCATTCACACGTCCATTTTCGTACGTAGGAATCGACTATTTTGGCCCAATGAGTGTGGTCATAGGTCGCAGGACAGAGAAACGATGGGGGGTTGTAATAACATGCTTAACGACACGAGCAATTCATATCGAAGTAGCGAACAGTTTGTCAGCAGACTCCTGTATTTTGGCTATTAAACGTTTCATTGCCAGACGTGGAATCCCAATTGAAATACGGTGCGACAATGGTACGAATTTTCATGGAGCTGAAAGAGAGTTACGCGATACTATAGAGCGACAAAATGCTCAACTAGCAAAAGAATTTTCTAGTTCAACCACTAAGTGGGTCTTCAATCCACCTGCAGCACCCCATATGGGGGGGAGTTGGGAAAGACTGGTTCAATCCGTAAAGAAAACGTTAAATCGAATTCTGCTAACAATGAACCCAACAGACGAGACACTTTACAGTATGCTGCTCGAAGTTGAACGGACCATCAATTCTCGACCATTAACATATTTGCCACTGGAGAACGTGAATGAAGAAGCACTAACTCCGAACCATTTTTTGCTTGGATCTTCCAACGGCGAAAAACCAGATGGAATATTGTGCGATGATGGCACAGTTCTTAAGCGAAATTGGCTTAAGGCTCAACAATATGCAAATAAATTTTGGAAACGATGGATAAATGAATATTTACCTACTTTAACTAGACGAACCAAATGGTTTCACAAGACGAAACCAATAGAAGAGGGAGATGTAGTGATAATCGTTGATGAGGCAAACCCTCGAAATATGTGGCCTAAAGGAATAGTTGTCAATGTTACAAAAGGTAAAGATGGACAGGTGCGAAAGGCGATAGTACAGACGAAAACCGGATTCTTTGAAAGACCAGCTGTTAAATTAGCAGTTCTCGATGTCCGATGTTTTGGTAAGTCAGATAATACATCTGACATACCGGGGGGGAGTGTTGACAGAACTGAACATGCAGCAAAGAACGAAGTAGGCGATGGGAAAAATATTGTGACAGGAAGAAAATAAAAAAACAAATGAATGACAGAGAAAAAGTAGTCGCATTGAAAAAGACGATAAAAACAGAATTTTGTAGTATCTGTAATTGTCTAAAATCATTTTCAAAAATCTTAAATCATCTACAATTATCATTAATTATCTTGAATTATCTTAAATAAAGATTACTACAAAATTGACCAAAGTCTTTAAGTTGTGTTAAGCACAACACAAAGCACAAGGTTTATATATGAGTGGCTTAGTTTTGAAGAAGCAGCATTTTTTCAAGAGAGACGATGGTTTAGAGGTTTTCACTTTCAGTGCCTGCCCTAGCTACAGGGTTGCTAGCACGCTCATTAAAAGCTACACAAATCTACAACTAAATAATACCAATATGTCCTAAAAATTTCGTAATGATTGAATAGCTATGTCAAAAGTTATCGTAATTTAAAAATTTTCAAGTTTTCCCGTTCTGTTTTTAGTTACCCAGCGCACACATAGGGTTAAAAAATTCCAAAACATAATCTGATTCACATGTAAAACACGTTCAAAATTTATTTTGTCAACTTTATTTTTGCAAAACTTATTTGTGTACGGAATAATAGGTATATTAAAAATATCACTAAAATGGCCGCCGGCGCCAAAGGGTTAAAGATTATTAACTTTTTGTAAGACCTGGCACTATTCTGCATATACACCAATGTGTCCTGAAAATTTCAGCTCAATCGGATGGCGCGTTCCTGAGATTTTTTCACTGAAATTTTTTGATGATATATATATATATATATATATATATATATATATATATATATATATATATATATATATATATATATATATATATATATATATATATATATATATATATATATATATATATATATATATATATATATATATATATATATATATATATATATATATATATATATATATATATATATATATATATATATATATATATATATATATATATATATAGAAATATGAAATTTTGGCCAAAGTGATTTTAATACTAATGTTCTTCTTCGAACATTAGTAACAATTCTGAAAAGCTTGGGAAAGTATATCATTTTGGTGCATAAGGACAACATTTTCGTTCCCAGTTTGCTGTTCAGTACTATCCGTAAGAGAAGTATATGATGGATACGATTAAGTGAAACTGAAAGGCGTTGATGTATGAGACCGCAAAAGCGCTTGTGAACGTTGCATTTCCATATTTTTTTCTTTTTGATAATCAATTCTTTCTCTTAAAAGCAAATCCTGTATTTTCATTTGCATATTTAATGCCCTTTCTAATGACAGTTTCCTCAGTTGACTAGCCATATTATTTGCAAAATGATCAAATTCATCTTCATCATTCTTTTCTTTACGCTTTAATTCTTCCAGCGCATGTATTGCTTCTGTGAATCCTTCGAAAGAGTCAATTTCCCTTTTCCTCTAATATTGAGAATTGGTTGACCTTTTCTTTTTCTTTCCCCCCGGATTTACGTTAGTTCCATTGCGTGCAGCTTATTCGTTATTGCAATTTTCTTAAAAATTTGTATCATTTGTCTCCTCATCAGTTCCTGCATGCTCTCCAAAATGTTTATCGTTATTTGTATCTTCACACCTTGCTGCATGTTTTTCATTTTCCTACAGCATACATAAAAAGGAATATTGGTCTAAATAAGAAATAAAGTACAAATATAATTTTAGGTTCCAAACATTACTGAACATTGCAGAATGGAAACAAATTCAAAATGGATTTAAAAACAGATGGAATTTTCCCAATTGTTGTGGAGCTGTTGACGGAAAACATATAAGAATATTATGTTCACCCAATTTTGGCAGCGATTACTACAACTATAAAGGATATTTCAGCACAGTTTTATTTGCCGTCGTTGATAGCAATTACAGATTGATATTCCTTGATATTGGTAAAAATGGTAGAGTAAATGACAGTCTTATATTTAGCAATTCTACCTTAAAAAATGCCATAGGAAATAGTAGCATAAATTTTCCTGATAACAGTTTTCGCATAGGAGATGACATTTTTCCTTTGAAAACTTATTCATTGAAACGATTTCCAGCAACCTCAAATAAATCTATTAAAGAGGAAGTTTTCAACTATCGCCTTTCGTGGGCAAGGCGAGTAGTTGAAAATGCTTTTTGGCATTCTTGCATCGAAGTTCCGCATTTTTTTTGAAGCAATAAATCATCATCCAGACAAAGTTGATCGAATAGTCAAGGCGACTACCGCACTTCACAATTATTTAAGAACATAACATTCACAAACATATACACCAATACAATGTTTAGATTTCGAAGATATTGACAGTGAGGTAATTAAACAAGTGACTTGGAGAGCAGAAATTTCAAGTTCACAAAATCTTCTCCAACTTACGAGACCGTTATCAGGAAATCGTGCATCCTGTGCTGCATCACAAAGGTGGAAAAAATACGCAGAATATTTTATGACAAAGAGATCTGTTTCATGGCAATGGAAACATGTAAAAAGTAACAACAATATCTAATAATTTCTAATTATGTATTATTAAATCTGGTCTCCAAATAAATGTATTTATAAAAAATATTTTCTTTACTTACTGATAAGTTAGAAAATCCTTCCCGACAAACAACATTTATTAAGAAAGAGGGCAATATCGTCCTAAGGCAATTTACTTTTACAGCAATCATCCAATCCGTTTCCGCTTTTTTCGACTTTTCTACTTTATGTTTTTCCTGGATAAATGTATTTCTAATGGAACGAATCTTGTTCATAACATCGCTTTTTTGTAAAGCCCTTTCACAAGCAAGTTGTTTTTCTCGTTTATTTTTATAATCCTGATGAGAATAATCCCAAACCAATCCCATTTTTGGTATAATTCTACGAATTTGTAAGTTTCGTGATTGATCATTTCCACCCTATATAATTTTAAACCTCAATTTGTATTTCACTACAGAACAACTTTGACAACACACTGACTTTCGCGTAAGTAAATAGGCTCTGGTTCAATTCACTTGCACAAGTGCTACTTTACTGGCGCACAGTGTTTACATGGCGCAAGTGGAGACGAAAGTTCCACTTTCATGTCAAAAATAACTTACTTTTTGTCGAAAGTACTTTTGAATGTAAACTCTACTTTAATGTTCCCGATCGATTTAAAGCGCGGAAAACTCGCCCTCATTCTCCTTCGTTGGTACCATTTATGATCTGAAATGTCATGAAGGCTCCCGGCAACCATCCGATGTGAAAATGAGACATCAAAGTTTTATAAGTATCCAATCATTGCAATAATGACTACAAGTCAAAAGTGTTTGACTTTCCTAAATTTTGTAACTCATGCAAGTGGCAACACTGAAAATCTTTCCAACCTATGAGCTTCAATGCATCCTTGAGACTAAAGTGGTAAAACATGGGCCTTAAAACAGGTTGGTTGTAGTAAGGAGCAAGTATCGTAGAATATATACTCAAAGTCTGCACGATTCCTCTACTTTTCTTCGAATGTTAGTGTTTCTACCGGTTCTGATGCGTTAGTTTTTTTCGTTTCTTCTTTCAACTATTTACACAAGGGTGTAGGCCTCGTTACAACCCAAAATCGACCGGGATTGGTTTGCACCGAATGACATGCAATAATATTACTAATGTAATAAATTGTAAATATATATGTAATAAAATAAATAAAAATAAATATATCAATGTACATACATATATGTGATAGAGCAAGGGGTGTTGAATTTGACATACGAACTAAAGGAAACAGAAATTTATATTCTGAGCGAGGGAGACATTAGCATGAGTATACTGTAAAAATTGTGTTCGTATTTCTATTTATACCAGACAATATATTTTAAGCAAATTAAACGCTGGCGACATGAATCTACAATTATCGAAAATTGACGGTGATAACATAATCATGCCGAATACTTCAACGCAAGTGCCAACCAACATTTTGAATCTGACCGAGGAAAGCTGTTTCTTTGAAATTCACTTGAATCAGATATCGTTGGATGAATCGCTGTCCGTTTATCTCTGAGTGCAATCACACTGCATTTACCTATCTAATTTATTGGACTATGAGCAAGAGACAATGGGCAATAGCTAATATGTTGATTGGTCGACACCTGTCCAGATGGGAGTTTCAAAAGCACTTCAGTGCAGCTGTACCATGGTAATTTAAATTTATTTAGATAAAGTTTAGTACAAGAAGAAATACACCTGAAATCAGCCATAGTTTTCAATTTTCAAAAAATGCAGTGTTAATTTTATTCATAAGAATTAACGAAAAATTAAGTACAAATGCAAAACCATAATTTCAAAACCAATGCTGTATACTATTCAAGTTTGTTCGATCGAAGAAATAAATAAAATTATTAAACTCATCATAAGCAATTCATAGAGTAAACCGCATCAACGTTAGCCAAAACTCCGGTGCATGGACCATCCACTTTCCTTCTTGGTATAAATAATTTGATCTGCGACACAGTTGTGAGCCGATTGATAAAATTGGAAATTCCTGGGTATTATTTCCAAGTATGTACTAGATAATATAAACATAAACTTTAGCTGTACTAAATAGAAAACAAGAACTATCAAGTTACGTTTTCTCTGGAACTGGGATTCGTAATTTGTCTTGTTCGTATTCATCGACAAGCTCTTGATATTTATTTTTTATTTCCTCTAATGTTTTTGGTTTGTTAGCATGGACCAAACTCCGAACTTTACTAAAGGCTGGTTGACTGTCCCATAAGGTTTCAATTTCTTGTTTTGTACATTCTTGAGCAATTCCATTGACACGAATCTGAAATGTAAGAAGAAATTGATTAGTATAAGCTTTATATTCAAGATAGATATGTCTTACTTGCTGATGAACATTAATTCCCGCAACATCTGCCACGAAAAGAAATGTTACAGCAACGTTTTGATTATTTAATACATCACGATACTTTCGGCTATTTCGATCGGTTCCAACAAGAATGTTGCCACGCTCACTGAACCCTGCAAATACCATTGTTCGTGCAAGGACTCCTTCATTTCTACAAGAAAATGTTATGAGGTACGATCATATTCCGTGTTGTTTATTTATATTTGTTTAGGTAGAATTTGGTGTTTTAATTTTAAAATACAATATTTAAACTGGAAAAATGTATTTTTATAGGCTATCTAGTTATATCATATCAAATGTCTTATCATACACATAAAATCAAAATCAAATAACATCAATAACAGCAAAAACCTGAAAAACGACAAATCACACAAAGGATAATATGGGTTTTACGTAGAAGTAAAGGCCGTGCGAAAGCATACGATTCTCCTAGGTTTTTCGCAGCAAAATTTTTAAATAAATCAGTTCCTGAATAATAAATAAAGACAGCGCATAGGCCATATTCGATATCTCACCGGAACTATTTTCTCTTGAGACTTGAATCGCTATTTTATACTTTAGATTGTTTATTAAAAGCTTCTTTTGGTATACACTGAGTCAAAAAATTACACGTACACCACCTTATCATTAATTAAAACTCATGTATCCTTTAAACAAACAAAATGTTCTTTATTTTCATTTATTTAATAAATTCTACACAGCTGAAAATATTTAAAACAAAACAGTATTCTGTTATTTTATCGTTATTTTTTTAAATTAAGCTATAATTCATTTCAACAAATTGCACGTACATCAAAAATTTCCACATACATTCAGAAAATAATTAATTTTTCTACTTCTAATAGCGTATGTGATGTCCTTTTGCTGAAATTGCCTCCTTTAAGCGATTGTTCATTGAATTTACTAGTTTTCTATTAATTTCAGGTGTTATTTTCCCCCACTCCTCTAAAATAACCTCCTTCAGGTGAGTTCGGCTTGTGATATGATGTTCCCGCACTTTTTTCCCAAAACATCCCAAAGATGTTCGATGGGTTTAAGATCTGGTGATTGGGGTGGATGAGGAAGCACAGGTTTCACGTTATACAGTAACCACTCTTTTACTAGATGCGAGAAATGTTTTGGATCATTGTCATATAATAGTGGAAATTCGTCACTAAGCCCAATTTTTGAAGCGTAAGCTTTAATATTTCCAAGTTTTTATGCTTGTCCATAGTGCTCTTTACAAATACCAAATTTCCAACGCCATTTGCTGCCATCGCTTCCCAAATCCATAACGTTTCCACCTCCGTGTTTCACAGTGGGTCGCAAATTTTTTGACTGCAACACTGAATTGACTTAGTGCCAAACTAATCGTCGCCCATCAGACCCAAAAAGATTATACTTACTTTCATCTACGACAGTAACATTTCCCCAAAATTGGACTGATTTTGTTACATACTCTCTGGCATACTCCATCGACGGGCAAAATTTTTGCTCGAAATGAACGGTTTTTTCATGCAATGCATCCATTGTAACACTTTTAATGGAGGAAATTTCGCACTGTTTGGGCATTCAACGATATTCCGTCGTTTCTTTTAAGGTATGCAGCTATTTTAGGAGCACTTGCTTTTGGATCATTCTTAATAATTCTCTCAATTTTCCTCTCCAAATGCTCATCTAAAATTTTCTTCCGACCTCTTCCTGGGGCAATTTCTAAACTTTTGTTTATTTGAAAATTCTTTATAACCGTTTGTATGGTAGCTTTTACGGTCATTTTAGAAAAACACTTTTTGACTCTATTGAGGATTTACAACTACTACCTTATATAAATGAGGATCTTGAGTAAATTTTTTTAAGTTTATTATTGCTGTACATGGACAGTAAAAGCTAATATAACAAAATACTTTTTTGCTCTGAAGAGCTTTAACAGTATAGAATTCATAAATACCTAAAGAATGAAAACAGTTTTTTTTTGTTTAATAAATAGAAGAGTTTTTATTTGAGCTAGGGTGCCTACTGTACGTGCAATTTTTTGATACAGTGTATGTTTTTTGACGATTAAGTTTTATTTTTCGTACATTACGTCAAAATCTTGTTGAAGTTTTAGTTTTAGATGAATTTTATTTATTTATTTATTTATTAATGTCCAAATCAACAGAACAAATCCAATTATAGATTAGGCATGACAAAAAAAAAACATAACATAGATGAACTTGTACAGATGCTCTTTGTAGTTATGAAAAGGGCATATGAGATATTTTGGTAGCTCAAGGAGATGAAGACAGTTGTAGAACTGTCAGTAAGTAAGAAAAGGAATTTAGATTTTTAGCAAGTAGTCCGGAAGCGTTTTCTACATTTCTGTTTCATCGAACAAAACCGTTTCTTTATAAAAATGAATTAATATAATAAATACCGCTGTTTACAATTTTGAGTTACAGTTACTATAGTATCTTGCAGTAATCAATTTCTTCATTTTCTGGAAGATCAGCAAATGGTCAAATGGGCTTATGTATAGAGCATGGTTCAAATGAGTTCTTGAACTGATTGTGCAGTTGTCGTTTCGCTGCCATTTTCCCACAGTCAGAGCTCTGTATCATAAATAAACAAAATAAACGATTATCAAGAGCCCTCGATTCGTTATTATTGACACACATACATAAGTGAAATCATTTGATGTTCAGTTACTTTGTTCCTGTGTATTTGTGAAAAACTTCACACGTTTGACAATGATATTAAGACACTAGCCAAACGGAATGTATGAAATTGTGTGATGTTTGACCACGCTACTGACAACTAGCACTCCATTAAGATATGGCCCTAACATACTTGTCTACTCAGTTACGTTGAAATATTCTGCACGGAGGAAAAAGCAGCGTAGTTATCGAGACCCTATAGATGTTATTAGAAAATAAATCGTGGAAGGCAAAACTACTACCGAATAAGTTTATTTATTTATTTATTTATTTATTAATGTCCAAATAAACAGAACAAATCCAATTATAGTTAATACAGAAAAAAATTAAATAAAAATGAAAATTAAAATCAAATGAAACTCAGAAAGGAAAAGGAATCAAAAGCAAAATCGACCGAAAAAAGATATAAACAAAAGACTAAATTATGACATATTTCATGTACCTGACAGAACGTAATTTTTTAAAATATTTTTAAACACAGCTAACGTTCGAGGCAGAGGACCAAGGTTAAGGTTATTATGCTGACGAGGCAAACGCAAAAAGGGAGAAAAAAAATAGGTGTCGGTACGGGCATATGTAACATTAAATTTGAAAAATGTTCTATTAGGACGGCCCAAATCTCTAACAGAAAGGTGAATGCTGGGGTCCACCAATATAAAGCCGTTAAAGAGTTTAAAGAGGAGGCACTCGTCCAGGAACACTCTACGTGACTCAAGGGAAGGAATTTGAAGGATGGAGAGGCGCATACTGTAAGCGCAATACGGAATACAGAACTTAAAGAACAATGAGCGGGTGAATCTGCGTTGCACGGATTCAACCGAAGCAATCAAGTATGCGTAATGTGGACACCAAATTTGGCAACAGTATTCAAGAACACTACGAACGAAGGAAAAAAACAGATATAGAGAAGTGGAAAGATTAACAAAACGTTTAGAGGATCTGATGATGAAGCCAGAAAAATGAGAAGTCTTGGCAGTGATTTGTAAAATATGTAAGTCGAACTTCAACTTGGTATCGAAAATCACGCCAAGGTCCTTGAAACTAGCAACAGCATTGAGAGGGGAGCCGAGGACAGAGTAGGAGAAGAGAAGAGGGGATGTTTTGTGGCTGAAAGACATTTGATGACACTTCGAAACATTCAAAGTGAGAGAATTCGCTGCGCACCAGGTAGTCAAAGTACCCAAATCTTTCTGCAATAAGGAACAATCACTAGCGGATTCAATCACTCTGAAAATTTTGAGATCATCAGCGTACAAAAGACAGGGTGAGATAAAGAGGGATGGAGGATCGTTAACAAACAAAAGGAACAATAAAGGACCAAGAATAGATCCTTGCGGAACTCCTGAGGTAGGAAAAAAGGGTGTAGAAGAGCAAGAGTTAACAATCACAACACAAGAGCGATCACAAACGTGGGAGGAGAACCAAGAAAAGATGACACCAGAGAGACCAAACCCTGCTAACTTTATGGTTCACAGAATCGAAAGCCTTGGCAAAGTCTGTACATAGGAAATCTACTTGCTTTTGCTTGTCGATTGTGGAAGCAACGGTGTTTGTAAAAGAAAATAACTTTGTAACCGTTGACTTACCTTTAATGAATCCATGCTGTTCACTGGCTAGCAAGGGCTGAATAACAGGGTACACTCTATTGTAAACTACTCTATCGAGGAGCTTACTAAAATATGGCAAAAGGGATATAGGACGGTAATTAGGGATGGAAGAAGTATCACCAGCTTTATGAATGGGAAATATGTTGGCGAATTTCCAGAGGGCAGGAAAGGTACCGGTTGAGATGCTAATATTGAAAATTATTGACAGAGGAACACACAAAGAAGAAGACAGTGATTTGGTGAAAAAATTCGGAATGCCGCCAGCACCGAGGCTAGCGCTTCCATCGAGGGACAACATTAATGATTCAACTTCCAAAGGATTAGTTAAAACAGTGGAAAGGGTACTATCAGGCGTGGGAAAAATTGTTGAAGGCAAAGAACTACTGAGATGGGAGGTAAAAGAAGAAAAAAATTGAGCAAAGAGCTCGCAGGAATCTTGAGGTGACGATGCAGACTTATCATGAAGATACATAGCAGAAGGAATGTCAGAGGAAGTTTTAAGGGATTTGATATAAGACCAAAAAGGCTTAGGATTATCGAAAGTAATAGAAGTTTCGACATGCTCCAGGTAGGCACGCATTGCATCATTGGCTGCCTTTTTAGCAGCAGCCCGTAACCTTTGAAACTTTGAAAGGTCATTGAGAGAGCCAGACCTTTTGTATTTACTACGCGCCGCATCTTTGGCTCTAACAGCAACCACGACATCGACTGTGAACCACGGTGGATCGGAACTTCTTTTACAGGGGAAGGAAGGAGTAGGGCAGGAAATTAAGTTGGACAAGAAAGGATAAAATTTGTCAAGAGCATCATCCACACTGAGCCCTCTGAAGAAATTATACCAGTTTGTAGCATTGATTTCATTGGACAAGGCGGAATAGTTTGCTTTTTTAAAATTAAAACGAAGAGTAGGAACATATTTGACTTAAGACGAACGGTTAAGAGTTAATTCCGTAAAAAGAGGAGGATGATAAGGATCAGGTTGCACATACGGTGACAGAGAAGGACTCAAGCAAAAGGAAGAAGGGTGAATATTAGTTAGAACGAAATCCAGAATCCTGTTGTTAGTATTCGGAACATTGTTAAAGTGGGAAATAGAGCAAAGGGACATAAAGGAAGAAGTAGCGAGAGAAATATTGCTAGAAGACAAAATATATGAGAAAGTATCATCGCAAACAAGCGACGGCATATTAAAGTCACCACATAAAAGTAAGGAAGCAGAAGGGAAGCGGTTATTAAGGTAGGACGAGAGTTTCGCAAAGAAACGTTCATATACCAGTACGGGGCTACTAAGTGATGTAGATAAAGGAAACAAGTAGCACTGCGGATGGTGAAGGAGAAATACGGACAATCACACATTCAACCGGGACGGAGGGGATGAAGTCACTGCAGAGTGTTAGATTCAGAGATTTGTGAATACCAATTAAAATACCACCTCCTAGTGAAATATTACACGCAGATCGATTCCACTCTCTACGAAAAACAGTATGAAGGGGCAAGATTTCACTGCTGTATATATCCCCAGACAACCAGGTCTCTGTAAGACAGACAATGTCATCAGACGCGATTAGATCTTTACACAATTAACCTTGGTCCTCAGACCACGAACGTTCTGATAGTAAATTTTCAGAGGTCGGTTCAAGCTCTGCTTGTTGATGAGTCTAGTTTCGAAAGCTACGCGATGAATTCGTGTGAAAGTTTTTCCGAGGTCTTGGAATGAACTCCTTAACTAAGGTGCCAGAAAGCCAAAAATTGATTTGGAGAGCCTTTTCCGAGCCAGGAGGCAAAGTGATTCGAAACGAAGCGATGGTTTGTTTATCCAGATTGTCCTTTGTCAATCTCGCACACGTAAGAAGCGAAGGAACGTGGCCCAGCCTTGCCAAAATATACGATTTAATGTATCCAGCCGTTGTAGAGTATGCGAGCCGCGATACAAATATTTGTAACGGTGGACGCCCGACCGTTAATAAAGGAGCGGTACGGGGAAGATCAGTCACAGGAACCGGTGTGATGGCCGATGGTTGACTCGCGATCTTCTTAGCACTTGCAGATTTCGTCGGTGAGCAGACTACAATATCGTTTGTAGGCACGGTCGGAGGCTTTACACGGGTCTCAGGCTGCCGACATTCCTGTGTGTTGAGCCCGGCTGATGAAGGCACTAATAGCTATAATGGCTGCAGCTGAGGCAGCAACTGAGACTTCGAAGTAGTAGATTGAACCCGCGAACGAATACGCATAGCCGTCGGGGAACCAGGTGGGCTTCTCACGGAGTGGCATCGAATATCAAGATACAATAAGAAAACTGAATATGGCTAAGAATGGACAGGGGTTAAGAAGAAGAATTACAATCGAAAGGTGGAAGAAGAAATGTTGTCCACTCGTCAATGAGAAAATTCAAGCGATCAATGATAACATGACGTCCAAAGGGCAAAGGAATCGATATTCGCATATTCTTTGAAAGAAAGATTTCAGCGGTCTAGTTCACCAGCCGACCTAGATGCCAACCGTAAATTGAAATAAAAAATGCTTATAAAACTTTACAGGAAGATAATCTTAAACCATTTTGGTCCCACTGTAAGCAACTATGCACTGTTGAGTTCTCATCTCATAGTATCCAATTTGGGCTATCAAATTTCTACTAGTTCTGAAAGATGTTGCGACTTTCTTTCCTGCATTTCTCATTTGTTTATGCTTTATCTCCTGCAAACTTTATTCCAGTTGAACTTCGTTGCAATTGATATCTTTCAATTGTTATTTTAACCCCATTGGCTACGCAAACAATTGTGAAAACACTGAAATAACATTTTTTTTTTAAAAAAGAACAATGAGTGTCTCAGCCTCCATCTATCAATCATATTCGACAAAAGCTTTTCTGAACACAAGTTTTCTGCCAAGCAGCTCTTATACACCCTATTCCTGAATCTGAACATCTGGCTTGTACTGCCAATCATCATCCAATATCTCTTCTACTTCTTCCACCTTTGTCCAAAGACCTGGAGCGACATATTCATGATATCATTGCCAACGAGTATGATCACTTAATATGTTCGTAGTAGCTTGAATTTCAGGAAGGTTACTCTACGTCCACAAAGTAAGTATGCTTCATAAATAACGTTGCCTAATATTTTAATGAGCAGTTTGAAATGCGCGCCATGAATGAGCTTATCATCTTCACGCTTTATATGAATATAAATGTCAGGGCCTGGGCTTCCATAGGCGCAAATGGAGCAATTGCACCGGGCGCTAGCAAACATGGGCTTAAATAACAGAACGTAAATTTTTGCATCCTTTTCCTTTTCATCTTAAGTCACCAGAAAATAATATTTACTGGTAACTTTTTATGGTCAAAAGATATGTCATCATCATTGGGGCACTACAGCCCGAATCGAGCTTTAGCCTCCTTAATACTTCGCCTCCATTCGTCTCGGTTCAGTGACCGCGTCCTCCAGTTCGGTGCTCCCAAAAGTGACCTGCTGTCAGCATCTATAGAATCCTCCCAGCGCTTGCGTGGCTTACCGACTGGCCTGGCTCCGCTCACTCGCCCCTTGAGAGATCGTTTGGGGATTCGATTGTCGCTCATTCGTTCGCCGTGGCCAGCCCATTATAGTTTTTGGAGTCGTATGACGGTAGAGACTTCCGGCTCGTCATATATGGTATACAGCTCGTTGTTGTATCGGATTCGCCATCCATCTTCTTCCCGTATTGGACCGAGGATCCTTCGCAATACCCTTCTCTCAAACGTATTCAAGGCTTTTTCAGATGCCTGGGTCAGCGTCCAGGTTTCGCTTCCATAGCATAGCACAGGTCTTATAATTGTTTTGTAGATGCGAAGCTTCGTATTCCTGTGTACGCATCGAGATTTCAAAGTGGGAAGCACCGAAAAGAATGTCTTACTGGCTAATTGAATCCGTCCTTTGATTTCGTCCAGCTCATTCCCATCCTTCGAGATGTTCGTCCCTAGGTACACGAAATTGTCTACGTTTTCAAGGTTATAGTCTCCTATCGTTATGTTTTGTCTTATTGGCGTCCTTTTCCTTGACTGAATCATAACTTTTGTTTTTTGTTCGTTAATTTGAAGACCAACTTCCTTGGCGGTTTCGTCTAGAGCTACAAATACTTCCTTGGCGTCGTTGAACGAACGTGACATAATGCTGATGTCATCAGCGTAAGCTACTAGCTGTGTCGACTTAAATAATAGAGTTCCTATCGTGTCAACGGGGATTTTTCTGATGACATACTCAAGCGCTAAGTTAAAGAGTACCGGAGCTAATCCATCCCCTTGTTTTAGCCCAGTATTCGTCGAAAACGAGTTGGACATATTATTCTGAATCCGCACTTGTGACGTGGAGTCGGTCATGGTCATTTTCACCAGTCGTACCAACTTTGCTAGGATTCCGAACTGCAGCATGATGTTATATAATGCAGTTCGGTTGATGCTGTCGTACGCTTGTTTGAAGTCGACGAATATTTGATGTTCATCAATGTTGAATTCCCAGCATTTTTCCAAAATTTGTTTGTTTTTTCCAATATTTGGTCAGTTGTCGATCTTCCACGTCTGAAACCACCTTGATATTCACCAAGAATTAACTCTAAAATTTTTGTCAAGCAAAAGATATGTAGTAAAATTTCTTTTCGACTTTTTTACGAAAAATGCAATTTTTTTTCGAAGAGAAATTTCGGCTAAACGCGACTTGATGCACCACATAGCCGTTAGACGAATTTTGCCGTGTTTTTGTGGCTTGTGCAATAGTATGTTTGTGTTTTTGTGGCTTGTGTGTTTGTTTTTGGGTGTGTTTTTATTTTTTTTGTTTGTTTTTCTCAATTATGTTATTATCTTCTCGTGTATTTTTTGTATAATTTTGTGTGTTTTTCTCCAATTTTCGACCACCAATTTACCACCTATTCGCCCTATAAAATTTCCCGATGGTGGTGCATCAAGTCGAGTTTTGCCATAATGTCTGCACAAATGTGAATTGGGCACTTGACGAAATCTGCGCCACTAATTTTTTTTACTAATGTTCGAAGAACATTAGTATTAAAATCGATTCGGCCAAAAATTCATATTTCCATATATATATATATATATATATATATATCATCAAAAAATTTCAGTGAGATAATCTCGGGAACGTGCCATCCGATTGAGCTGAAACTTTCAGGATACATTGGTGTATATGCAGAATAGGTCCAGGTCTCTTTAAATGTCAGTTATTGTTAACCTTTTGGCGCCGGCGGCCATTTAAGTGATATTTTTAATATACCTATTATTTCATGCACAAATAATTTTCGCAAAAATAAAGTTAACGAAATAAATTTCTAACGTGTTTTACATATGAATCGGATAATGCTTTGGAATTTTTTAACCCTATGTGTGCGCTGGGTGCCTAAAAAGAAGACGGGAAAATTTGAAAATTTTTAAATTGCGATAACTTTTGACAGAGCTATTCAATCATTACGAAATTTTCAGGACATATTGATATTATTTAGTTGTAGATTTGTGTAGCTTTTAATGAGCGTGCTGGCAACCCTGTAGCTAGGGCAGGCACTGAAAGTGAAAACCTCCAAATCATCGTCTCTCTTGAAAAAATGCCGTTTCTTCAAAAAAAAGCCACTCATATGTAAATCTTGTGCTTTGTTTACATAACCAAAAAAAAAAAAGATATGGTATAACGGGCACGCCTGGTAACCCTTGCCCAATTTACCTATATTTTTAGCATCAAAAACTTCTGTTCACGGAAACTCACGATCCAATGAGAAGAATTAATTGAAATTTGCAGAATGTATTGGTCTTACATAGGACCAGGTCTGATAGAAGTGATTTTGAAATGCGAGCGATTCTGTGCCAGTGGTGCCATCTTCAAAAACCACTAAAAAAGATAACTGTTTTTAGCCCTATAAATTCTGATTGAATCGTTCGATTTTGACGAAACTCACACAACTGCTGGGCCTTACCTTAAGCCACGTTTGGTAGAAATTTGGTTGAAAAATTCGGTTGGAGTTGCCAGCTATGATAATTTTGGTGTCTTCATTTTGAAAAAAAAAATTTGGAAGTGAAAACATTCAAACCATCGAATATTCAAAAAAATGTCCGTTTCTTACAATAAAACCAATCTGTATATAAATCTTATGTTTTATCTACACGTTCAAAATAAAACTTTGGAAATTTCATGTCGGACAAGAACGGTAACCCTCTCCCAGTTAACCTATATTTTTAGCATCAAGAACTTCTGTTCACGGAAACTCACGAACCAATAATCAGATACAGCTAAAATTTACAGAATGCGTTGGACTTAAGTAAGACCAGATTTAATAGAAGCGATTTTGAATTGTGGGCAAGTCTGTGCCAGTGGTGCCATCTTGAAAAATTACAAAGAAAAAAAACTGCTTTTTGCCCTATGAAATGTAAATTGATTACCAGATTTTCATGAAATTGGCACAGTAGCTAAATCTAACCCTAATCTCTGTTTGGTGGAAATTTGGTTGATAAATTTGATTGGTAATTTTTGTGTCTGTGCTATGGTAATTTTTGTGTCTTTGGTTTTGAAAATATGCTCAGGAAAATAAAACTTTTTGCACTATAACTTCCAGTGCAGTCATGAAATCAATACGAATTTCATACAATTAATGAAACCTGTCATAAACATTATTCAGGCCAAATTTGGTTGAAAAGCCATGATAGGGTTGCCAGCTATTGTTGGTTTTGTGTTTAATTGCAATATCTTTATTAAGCAGTTTTATCGTAGAATTTTCAAATGGTAATGATATTGTAGTGACAATAAACAGCAAATATTAAGTTTTCGATTATTTGAAAAAACTCGCTGCCGGTAACTCTAAATTTCTTTATACTCCTTTAACTTCGAATGTTATATAACAACGTGAAGCAGATGTGATATATGCTTGGCTTTGATACTGGCAGAAGGTTGCCAGCACGAGTCGGTTGTGCTACTTTTGTATCAATAAATGCTTACAGTTAGTATTCATACCGGAAACATTTACAATGAAAATAAATAACCGATGTTGCAATTCGCAAAGTTCTGCAAATTTTTCGGATCGCAGCCCCAAACACCAACTTCAGTTACAGTGCTGCAGGCACTGAGCATTTTCTTCATTGATGTTATATGAGATGCTGCTTTCAAAATTATGTGAAATAAGCAACTGATAACGAATATAATTAACCCGTGTTTTGCTCTCATAAACGTTGAAATTCATGCCAGTGGTAATATCTGAAACCTTCCACCATATGAGTTATAATGCATTCTTGAGACCAAAGTAAAACGTGGCATTTGAAACAGTTTGGTCGTAATAAGCAGCACATGTGGTGGAATATGCACTCAAAACCTGCACGATTCTTCTACTGTTGTTCGAACATTAGTGTTTCTAGCGGTTCAGGTGCGCTAGAGTTTTTTTTTTGTAAAAAGTGTTCTGCATGGCGAGAAGAATATTGCTCCATTCACTTTGCGTGCCATCGAACTACTTTGCATTACTTATTTCATTGTCTGACGGTCTTGCAAGTATCATAAGAATTTTCAGATCTGGCGATTACTTATCTAGTTGAATGTTTTTGAATAATTAAAATCAAAGTGAAATTCATATAAATAAGGAGGAATATGGTGGCGAGGACCAATAAACAAAAGTTGTCGCAGGATATGTACTAGTAGCTCAGGTAGTAATAAAGGTAACTATCCTAATTTTACTAATGTAGTATAAAGGTAATATTTGTTTCATACAATTAGGAAAAGACTGTCACAGAAAGTGATTATGTGAGGATCAATTCGGTGGTTTCATAAAAGAAGCCGGCAATTCAATTTACTAATTAAGTTCATCAAAATATAAATGATGCTAACCTGAATTTCAAACTTGGATAAAAACGCAAGCATATGCATAGGCAACTATCAAATTGATCCACAATCTACAACTACCAAATTGATCCCGAAAAAACTCACATTCCTGAAGCATTGGATTTCTGTGGGTATAATCGTATCAATAAGGAAAAGAGACGAAATAAAAAACTCTAGCGCACCTGAACCGCTAGAAACACTAATGTTCGAAGAACAGTAGAAGAATCGTGCAGGTTTTGAGTGCATATTCTACCACATGAGCTGCTTATTACGGCCAAACTGTTTCAAATGCCACGTTTTACTTTGGTCTCAAGAATGCATTATAACTCATATGGTAGAAGGTTTCAGATATTACCACTGGCATGAATTTCAACGTTTATGAGAGCAAAACACGGGCTAATTATATTTGTTATTAGTTGCTTATTTCACAAAATTTTGAAAGCAACATCTCATATAACATCAATGAAGAAAATTAGAGTTGGGTCGTACTCGGATTTTTACATACTAGGTATTCCGAATACGAGTACAAAAAAATACCTGTTCCAAATACCTGTTCCAAAATACTAGCTAGTATTTTTTGAAGTATGTACATATATACACACAAGTACATGCGATTTGCAGTGATGTAATGAAACGGTATGATATGCCCTCCCCCATCCACCAGAGACAAAGTTCCCAGGCTAGAATGGTGATGCTGCAGTTGACCGTGAAAGGATACGAGCCATTAGTCCGTGCAGCTTGTCCGTAAGTATCCAATGGTCGGTCACTTATTTGGCAAGTGTTTCTCCAATCTAGGAGCCATCTAAGGGAAAACAAGCAAATTCAATCAATTTAATTTGATTTTCATTTTAATATATGCACAAAACACCTCCTGTTTTCGTTCAAACTACCAGTGTCGAAAAATTTACTATGATAGGACCAACTAATCCTGTTGTCATCTATATGACTTTTCATCGATCGATGCCTGATACCAAACTTTTCCTGGCTAATCTAAAACAGTCGGTTTTCCACTTCTCCTCACTGAAGCATGAATTTGTCGAAAATTTTATTAAGAAATGATAAAACGTCTATTAATGCACCCACTAGGGGGTCAACCTTTTCGGTAAAGCTGGACATGAGTCACAGCCCCGGGAGGGTTGGAGTGCAGTCACGAGGAGAGCTTCAGCACAGCCGGAGAAGCCAACTGGCTAACCAAAAAGGATCTAAACATTTTTAGTGTTACTTTCAGTTTTCCCGGCGGATTTCATTTTACCGTATCTTAGAAACTAGGCCGCTTTTTCCCATATTTGTATGGGAACAAATCAGCAAGATCCTCAAATTTATGCTAGACCAAAAAAAAATTTTTTTGGAAAATATGGACGTTTTTGCTTAATTTCCCCTATAAAAAAATTTGTTCGCCCTTAAAATATCACTATTGAACTCCCCGATCACTTTCAATCATCGAAAGCGCTGTAAAGGTAGTTTTTGCCAAACTATGGCCAAAAAACCCCTTACTCCCCTACAAAACAGAAATTTTTGTATCACAGCAATAGGTCTTGGCTCGTTATGTCCCAAACCACACTAACCCAAAATTGGCCGATTTTGTCCGATTTCAGCTACTTTTGCCCTAAAAACTTTTTGAATAATTGATTAAAATACTTTCCCAATCTCTCCCATCAAAAATTTTTTCGTCCTTAAAATATCACTAGTATACTTTCCAACCACTTTCAATCATCGAAAGCGCTGTAAAGGCAGTTTTTGCCAAACTATGGCCAAAAAACCCCTTTCTCCCTTACAAAACCTAAATTTTTGTATCACAGCAATAGGTCTTGGCCAGTTATGCCCCAAACCACTCTATCCCAAAATTGGCCGATTTTGCCCGATTTCAGCTACTTTTGCCCTAAAACCTTTTTGAATAATTGAATAAAATACTTTCCCAATTTCTCCTATCAAAAATTTTTTCGTCCTTAAAATATCACTAATATACTTCCCGACTACTTTCAATCATCGAAAGCGCTGTAAAGGCAGTTTTTGCCAAACTATGGCCAAAAAAACCCCTTACTCCACTACAAAACGTAAATTTTTGTAGCACAACAATAGGTCTTGGCCCGTTATGTCCCAAACAACTCTAACTCAAACTTGGCCGATTTTGACCGATTTCAGCTACTTTTACCCTAAAAACCCAAACCTAAAGTCCCAAAATACTCGCAAGCACGAAAATACTCTATACAAAAATATGCGATACGAAAATACTTGCAAGTTCCAAAATACTCGATACGAGTATATACTCGTATAGTTCCAAAATACTTGCAAGTATTTAAAAATACCTGTTCCAAAAATACCTGTTCCAAAAATACTTGCAAGTATTTTATAACGATACGTTATTTTCGTATTCGAATATTTTGGAACGTTACGTTATTTTCGTATTCGAGTATTTTGGAACGTTACGTTATTTTCGTATTCGAGTATTTTGGAACGATACGTTATTTTCGTATTCGAATATTTTGGAACGTTACGTTATTTTCGTATTCGAGTATTTTGGAACGTTACGTTATTTTCGTATTCGAGTATTTTGGAACGATACGTTATTTTCGTATTCGAGTATTTTGGAACGATACGTTATTTTCGTATTTGAATATTTTGGAACGATATGAGTATATACTCGTATCGAGTATTTTCGTACTTGCAAGTATTTTCGTCTCGCGTACGAGATACTCGTGAGTATGAAAGCACTTGCAAATATGAAATACGAGTTTATATTAATATTAGGATTCTATTACGTCACTGTTTGATTGAAATGAATTAAATGGACGAAATTCATTGTGTAAATTCTTGATTACATGTATAGTCCACAAAAATACTCGTACCTAGTATTTTTGAATTTCGTACTAGGTACTGGCTGTTCCAAAAAAATACCTGTTCCATATACCTGTTCCAGTATATACGCCTCATCTCTAAAGAAAATGCTCAGTGCCTGCAGCACTGTAACTGAAGTTGGTGTTTGGGGCTGCGATCCGAAAAATTTGCAGAACTTTGGGAATTAAAACATTGGTTATTTATTTTCATTGTAAATATTTCCGGTATGAATACTAACTGTAAGCATTTATTGATACAAAAGTAGCACAACCGACTCGTGCTGGCAACCTTCTGCCAGTATCAAAGCCAAGAATATATCACATCTGCTTCACGTTATTATATTACATTCGAAGTTATAGGAGTATAAAGAAATTTAGGGTTACCTGCAGCGAGATTTTTCAAATAATCGAAAACTTAATATTTGCTGTTTATTATCACTACAATATCATTACCATTTGAAAATTCTACGATAAAACCGCTTAATAAAGATATTGCAATTAAACACAAAACCAACAATAGCTGGCAACCCTATGGTGGCTTTTCAACCAAATTTGGCCTGAATAATGTCTATAATAGGTTCCATTAAATATATGAAATTCGTATTGATTTCAAGACTGCACTGGAAGTTATAGGGCAAAAAGCTTTATTTTCCTGAGCGAATTTTCAAAACCAAAGACACAATAATTACCATAGCTGGCAGCACCAATCAAATTTTTCAACCAAATTTCCACCAAACAGAGACTAGAAATAGGTTCAGCTACTGTGTCAATTTCATGCAAATCTGGTAACTTATTCACATTTCATAGGGCAAAAAGCAGTTTTTTTTCTTTGTAATTTTTCAAGATGGCACCACTGGCACAGAGTTGCCCCCAATTCAAAATCGCTTCTATCAGACCTGGTCCTACTTAAGTCCAATGCATTCTGTAAATTTCAGTTGTATCTGATTATTGGTTCTTGAGTTCCCGTGAACAGAAGTTTTTGATGCTAAAAATATAGGTTAACTGGGAAAGGGTTACCGTTCTTGTCCGACATGAAATTTCCAAGGTTTTACTTTAAACGTGTAGATAAAGCATAAGATTTGTATAAAGATTGGTTTTATTGTAAGAAACGGACATTTTTTAGGATATTAGATGGTTTGAATGTTTTCACTGTCAAATTTTTATTTTTTCAAACTTAAGACACCAAAATTATCATAGCTGGCAGCTCCAACCGAATTTTTCAACCAAATTTCTATCAAACGTGGTTTAGAGTAAGGTCCAGCTACTGTGTGAATTTCGTCAAAATCGAACGATTGAATCAGAATTTATAGGGCTAAAAGCAATTATCTTATTTAGTGATTTTTTAAGATGGCACCACTGGCACAGAATCACCCGCATTTCAAAATCACTTCTATCAGACCTGGTCCTATTTAAGACCAATACATTCTGCGAATTTCAATTAATTCTGCTAATCGGATCGTGAGTTTCCGTGAACAGATGTTTTTGATGCTAAAAATATAGGTAAATTGGGCAAGGGTTATCAGGCGTGCCCGTTATACCATATAAAAATTTTGTTTCTTGTCTATGTAAACAAAGTACAAGATTTACATATGAGTGGCTTTTTTTTGAAGAAGCGGCATTTTTTCAAGAGAGACGATGATTTGGAGGTTTTCACTTTCAGTGCCTGCCCTAGCTACAGGGTTGCCAGCACGCTCATTAAAAGCAACACAAATCTACAAGTAAATAATACCAATATGTTCTAAAAATTTCGTAATGATTGAATTGCTTAGTCAAAAGTTATCGCAATTTAAAAATTTTCAAATTTTCCCGTTCTCTTTTTAGGCACCCAGCGCACACATGGGGTTAAAAAAATCTAAAACATTATCCGATTCACATGTAAAACACGTTCGAAATTTATTTCGTCAACTTTATTTTTGCAAAAATTATTTGTGTACGGAATAATAGGTATATTAAAAATATCACTAAAATGGCCGCTGGTGCCAAAAGGTTAAAGATAATTGACATTTAGTGAGACCTGGACCTATTCTGCATATACATCAATGTATCCTGAAAGTTTCAGCTCAATCGGATGGCGCGTTCTCGAGATTATCTCACTGAAATTTTTTGATGATATATATATACATATATGGAAATATGAATTTTCGGCCGAATCGATTTTAATACTAATGTTCTTCGAACATTAGTAAAAAAGAATTAACAGGCAATCATTCAACATCGGCCTAAAAGCTTACTACATTAAATATAAAAACAAATTAAATACCATCAAAACAGCAGCTAAGAGAAACTGGTACCAAAAACGAATCAACAACGCTAATAACAACAAGAAGTTATGGGAAATAGTTAAAGATATGACAAATAGTAAGATTCCCAAAAATATTCCATTGAGTTTAATTGACACACTTTATCCGGAGCTAGCTTCATCATCTGAGAGTGTAAAGAACACATCCCTTGCTAAACATTTCAATGATTATTTCATAAACATAGGAGAGTAAATAGTAAAGAATTTTGAAAATAACAGCGAAAACGTTTCACCAAACACAAATATCATCTCCTCTAACTTTCATCTTCACAAAATAGACAGTAATGAACTGCTTACTGTAATAAGTTCATTTAAAAAGCAGTCATCACCAGGTTGAGACAGCTTAAGTAATATAACAATTCAATCAATTAAAAATAACATCATATCCCCCTTGATGAAACTGCTCAATAAATGTCTAAGAGAAGGAACCTTTCCGTCTGACTTCAAAAAAGCTATTGTTATTCCTATACTCAAAGGAGGAAATCGTCTGGACGTGAATAACTACAGACCCATATCGCTTCTACCCATACTTGCGAAAATATTTGAACGATGTATAAAAAATAGATTAACTAAATACTTGACGGAAAACAATGTACTATCTAAAAACCAATACGGGTTTCAAGAAAAATTAGGTACAGAGGATGCAGTACTAAAGGTCATAAACTTCTTGTATTCTGAAATCGACATCAATAATAAGCCTTTAGCTATATTTATGGACATAAAGAAAGCATTCGACACGGTACCCAAAAACCTGCTGTTAAAAAAACTAAGTGGAATTGGCATAATAGGTGAACCCCTAAAATTACTGAACTCATATCTTAGCCAAACGCAAAAAAGGGTCAAAGCTAACAACGCTTATAGTGATTGGTGTTTCAAATCCGATGTAGGTTTACCATAAGGGACTGTCCTTTCACCATTGTTATTTCTCATTTATGTAAATGATCTTTACAATTTGAACAAAAGGGCACTTAATAGTAAAATAATATCCTTTGCTGACGACATGGTAATGCTGATTTCGGCCCCTAGCTGGACAGAGAGTTTGAGGTTATGCCAAGTTCACATGGATAACGTACTAAGGTGGTTAAGGAATCACCACCTCAAACTAAATACAGATAAAACTAACGTAATTGCGTTTTCCCTCACAACTACAGGTCAGCCTAACGTACGTATTCTTCCTTTACACGACCAAAACTGTAGGCATAGAGACAACATTGCATATAATGTCAAATGTAGAGCAATCCGTGTTGTAGAACATGCCAAATATCTAGTGGTGACTATCGATAATAATCTCAAATTGAATAAACACACAGAAGAAGTTAACGCTAAGTTAAGGCGAAGCATACACATTTTTTATTCTTTAAGGGATTTATTGACGATAGATCAACTAAAAAGTATTTATTATGCGCTGGTCCAATCTGGTCTGCAATACGCCATTGCAGCCTGGGGTGACACCCAGTGAGGTAGTAGAAATGGAGTGGACATGCCCATAAGATTTACATTGAAGGGGATGGTAGTAATTTTTTAGCTACTCATTGTCAAATCGGGTCAAATCCAAGTAGTTCCCCTCCAATTTGACAAAGAGATCAAAATGGCGTAAAGGCAGCTTTAACATGCTTTGTGCGCGACAGGATTGAAGGGGCTAATGGTGGAAAGTTATACCGTCCGTGTCCAGGGGCTGGTGGCACCTCTTCTACCCACCTCTCAAACTTAATGTCAACGCAAAGACAGATTCTAAAAGTAATCTTCCAATTGCCCCGTAGATTTCCGACAGCTGAGCTCTTCGCCATAGCAAAAGTATTTGATATTAAAAAGTCTCGCGCATCAGAGCCGCTAGAAAACTAGTTTTCGAAGAAATGATCTTTGAGGGATTTAAAAATGTGTGAAGACGTTAAACACTTCTTTGTAGGATCATATCAACCATTTCTTACTCAAAGGAACAAATATCATTTTCTGACAGCATTTTCTATAACACAAATGATGAAAAGCAATAAGTCTACCATAACATGCTCGTGCTTAATCAACCTATCCTTTGAATTTCATTTTCATCCGAGGATGTCATCGAAAGTTTCAGCGATTAAACTATGTCTGGGGCTACCATCCGAAAAATTTCCAAAACTCGGAACATTGATATATCGGTTGCTTATTTTATTGTAAATGCTTTGCTTATGAATAGAAAATGGAAGCATCTGTTGGTGCGATATTTACGAAATTGTCCGGTGCTGGCAATCACGTGCTAGCACCATAGCTGCTTCACGTTGTGTTAAGCTCACCCTATTAATTTCGTTTCGATTGAATGGCTGCGCTGTAAGTTATAGAAGTGAATCTAATTTTAGGATTACCATCGTCCAAACTTTTTAAATTTTTGAAACGTAAATATTTGTTGTTTATTGTCATTGCAGGATCATTCCCATTTGGAAATTTTATGACAACATCGCTCGATAAATTACGCAAATCAGCATAGCTGGCAGCCCTTTCACGGTTTTTCAACGAAATTCCTACAGAATTAGAAACGCCACAAGATATGCTTATCACATGAATTTCGTTTTGATTTCGTCACTGCATCGGAAGTTATAGGGAAAAAATCTTTATTTTCCTGAGCAAATTTACATTATTTTAGAGACAAAAATTACCGTAGCTGGCGTTCCTATACTAATTTTTCAACCAAATTTCTATGAAATCTATCTTAGAGTAAGGTTCACCTACTGCGTGAATTTTGTTAAAATCTGATGGCTTAATTTAATGTTCTTCGAACATTAGTAAAAACTTTACTTAGCCGCTACTCTCTTTTATACCTACAAGTATGTAAAACCCACCAATGCCCAAGATTACCTCGCCACAAGAACAAACCGTAATAATATGATAGTTCCCGCTTGCCGTAAAACACAAACACAAAAATTTGTTTTCTACATTGGACCTAAGTGTTTCAATAAACTCCCTGAATATTTAAAGAATATTTAAAGAATATTAATCCGTTTGAAAGATTCAAATTGAATGGAAAAATGGCTCCTAACATTATCTAATGAAGAATTTAAAGCAACTTTTAATTTTATTTAAGTCCGCATTGTAACTAATCTTCTATCTATAAATTGTTAATTAGATGTAAGTGTAAAACGATTACAGATAAGATATAGACGTAAGAGTTGAATAGGCCTCTTTGCACAAGCGATGCTTATAAGGAATCTACTACACAGGTTAATTCTAGTATGTAAGCCTTTCCGTTGCTATGAATTTTGAGATCAATAAATTAATTGAATTGAATTGAACTCATATAGAGCTGATTGCATTACACCTTAGCTTTAGAGGTCCTTTAAAAGGGAAAAGTCCATGTAAACGCCTCAAAATTAGTCATATTGTCGTGTTTTAGCCTCGAAACACCTTTCGTAGATTCGATATTCTCCACATTCGTGAAATAAAACAATTTTATTTTTACACCACCATTTGCACACATAATGTTAAACAATGAATCGCGTACACTTTACTGATTGCACTGTTTATAATAGTCATGCGCGATTGCAAGATGTTAAACTCGATTGTTTCGATTGTTCAAATATCTCGAAACATCTCGTTGATTTAAGTTGGACTCGATTGTTGCAATCGAGACAATCGAGAGAATCGAGAGAATCGAGAAACGAATAAATATCTCGCCATCGTAGCAATCGAGAGAATCAAATAAATATCTCGCCATCGTAAGGATAGGTTTATCTTAAGTTAAAATCCAGATATCTTTAACTCTTTGGTGGCGGTGGGCAAGTTAGTGTATAAGCACACTATCCTTAAAATATCACTATTGTACTCCCCGACCACTTTCAATCATTGAAAGCGCGGTAAAGGCAGTTTTTGCCAAACTATGGCAAAAAACCCCTTACTCCCCTACAAAACCGAAATGTTTGTATCACAGCAATAGGTCTTAGCCCGTTATGTCCGAAACCACTCTAACCCAAAATTGGCCGATTTCAGCTACTTTTGCCCTAAAAACTTTTTGAATATTTGAATAAAATACTCGCAAGTACAAAAATACTCGATACTTGATATGCTTTCAAACTGCACTATCTAAAAGCAGATTTTATTTTAACATACTTAACAGCATGACAAAACTCAACTTCATATAATATTTGATCAGACTTAATGGTTTTAGCAAAACTACCAGCCATTTATACATGATAAAATCTAGCCATACAAATTTCCATGCATATCTGATCATTAAATTCCAGCACACGTAAAAAAATCTGCTAAATAGTATATCCAATCCATTCAAATCTATTCTTCACAAGCGGTTTTACAAGCGTACTGTGTATACTGGTGTGCTTATATACTAACTTGCCCACCGCCACCAAAGAGTTAAACATATCTTGATTTCAACTTAAGATAAACCTATCCTTACGATGGCGAGATATTTATTTGATTCTCTCGATTGCTACGATGGCGAGATATTTATTCGTTTCTCTCGATTGTCTCGATTCTCTCGGTTGTTCTCTCGATTGTTTTGGCGCATCGATTGCGATTCTCTCGATTGTTTTGTGACGCCGATTGCGATTATCTCGATTGTTAAAACATCTGGCAATCGCCTAGTTTATAATCGCACTATTTTCATAAATCTGGCAACGTCGACGAGACGCATTAGTATTAATAATAGGATAATTAATAGTATGAAATAGAGGAGAGTCGAAGAACGCCCGTTGTCGAGGAAAGACGGTTCGCGTCAGGAAATAAAGTTTCAGTTTTCTTTAAAATACTATAAACGCTCGTTTTATTTGTGATCGCATGTTTTATGGAATTCACCGGTCCCCCATCCACCCCTGCATACTGACACTATTGCAATTTCGCGTTACAATTTCAAAAAGATCCGCGCCCGGATTCGAGACTTCCGTTGTGTATCAAAGTCTTACTGTACTAACTATCGCATATAAAGACAGCTATGGTCGTACAGTAGAATTCTTAGAGGCAGTAGAGCCTCTAACGAGTTGGCGACTCAGTCAGTAAACTAGACTATACCCTCAATATACGAGATTCAAATGAAAATATCAGGGTTTTAAACAATTAAAAGTTTGTGGGCGTACTTAATGTGTAATATCTGAAGGTTAATCATATATGTACATGTGATTTAATACTTACTCATTCACTGTAGCAAAATTTAAAACTATCAATTCATTTGGTTTTTGAACTTTAAAGTTATCAATGATTTTCTTCACTAGTTCTAAGGGATCGTCGGTCGGATCAGGAAGCAATGTTGTGTTGATTTTTGCCATCTGTGAGAAAATTCAACGAAAAAAAAAAAAATTAAATAAGATTATGATAAGTATATGCAAACTTACAATTGACGAGCGGAAAGGCTGGTTTCTTCGGATGACTGACTGATAAATATACTTGTCAGTAAGCTTATCTATGATAAATAGTGAACCGCAATTGTATGCTTTGCGAAAGCTTTAACCGGCCTTATCAGAATAGAAATGTGGTTAGCAATCATGACATGGTTTTATAAGCAGTTTATATTGTTCTTGAACGAATTCACATGCAACTATGTGTATTATCGCATACTTTTCATTCTTTATGGTAATCATATCCTACCCACGAATCTCAATATCGGTTAATGAAGTTTCAGAATAAACGTCCATGCAATGTAATTTGTCTTAGCTGTATTAAATACGGTATGTACGAAGGAATTTTTGAATTTCCATACGACAAATAAAAATATAAAGCATTACATTAGAATTTTTGTATTTTGTAGTATTGCGTTAACGACTTTTATCCAGTCGAATACTAAAATTTGCCGTAGTTTAGGCAAAGAGCACTTTAAACATAGGGCTGTGTTTTTGATGTTGAAATCTAAATTAATGACGAGAATGAAAATAAATCCACCAAATATCCAAACCATTTAATACAGACGACATCTGTAATCTGCCGATCAGAAATCATTCCTCACAACTCGTCCCGAAAATCCAAAACCACCAGCCGCCAATCTTTCTCACTAGGTATCGCATTGTTCATTTGTTTTCTGTCACTGTCAAGACAAATTTTTCCCGACTGGGTCGTGTTTCTTCCGTTCGCTTCGGATGTCACACACGTAAAAATTATGTGGAACTACTGCGACCCGTAGAACGCTCTTAATTGTACTTACCGGTTGTGTGCTCGCGATGGCCTTAGCAGTGAACCTAAAAAGCGAAGTGTTCGACTTGTGGCAAGAGCTTTGCGACAATTTTTTTCCGCTCCGCTACTTGCTGTCCAATTCGGCCTGGGATCGGATATTCGAAGATGTGCCTGTTCGATATTTGATAAACTCACTTTTTTGGATTTTCCTGAGTGTGTCGATTAGTTTCTACGTTTTCAAGAGATACTTTTCTGTAAGTACAAACAAAATCCAGTCCTTCCAGCGACCAAATCAGCTGCGAGTGACATTTGGTCGTCCGGTGCCGAACGTATATTCGCTTTGTGACATTTTACAGTTTCCGTATTATCCGCTAAAGAAATATTGTCGCTGTGGAGAATGACGTCATTTTTCCGTTAATTTCAGTTGGTGTTGAAGCATTCGCAGATTCGTTATTCGAAGCAAAATCAGGCAATCAGAGCAGTATGGAATGTTGCGTTCTTCGGAGCGTCTATTGCTTTCCTGTATATCTACCACAAGTACAAGATATCACCAGATTTGAGTGATAACGCCGGCCGACTGTTCCCGACATATGACAACACAATATTCTACAAGTCACAGCACTGTGAGCGCTTTCAAATTTACTCACTGTTCATCATCACATTCTATTTGCACTCGGCGCTGCTCGATTTAAAGGATGGTGACTTGATTGATTCGGGTGCAAAAGTGTTGTACAGTTTGGCTCAGTTTGCTTTAATGTTCTACAGGTAAGCGAGGTCGATGCATAAATTTAAACTAATTCTCTCTTTCGATAATTTTCATCACTCAAAAGACACTTTATTGTTTGAAAAGAGGGGGCCAGGGTCAATTATAAACCTACCAATGTTGTCAGTTGCCGTGTTCCATTTTTACTAATTAGTACTTCCAAGTACTAGACAGTAGATCACAAGTGGTACGCATTCTTCGTTCATATGAGCAGATTCTAACCTTTCAAATTAGGTCTGTTCGCGTACTTCAGCAAACTGCAGCAGTAACAGAATTTGGCAGCTGGCTTCTCTTTGCTGCAAAATTTGGCTTGCAGCATGAGTACAAAAACGATTTTCTGCGAATCTATTTTAATATATTATAATCGATTCAGGTACGCGAACAGACCTATTGTATGCAGTTTTCAAATGTCAAACAGTTGAAAATAAAAGAAGAAACTAACGAGCAAAAACCACCACAATCGATAGAAAATATAAAAGTAACTAACAGAAAATGGCCTCTACTAAGGTATTTTACACATGATGAGAGCGTTTTCTAATTTTCAAAATCCCAAAACATTCGAAATAGCCTTGAAAAAACTAAAACCACCTATTGACAACTAAATAGCCATCTCACGGCAAAAAAGACGTAACTACTCGGGAACAAGAGCACGAATAGTTGGCAGTAGCAGCAGTAGGCAAAAATTTTCGTTCATGGAACCAAATTTGGCTTTTAAAATAGCTCAGCATTGCCACCCAATAGGTCAAGAACAAAATTATGCCAAACATTTTTCTTATTAAATGCAAAAATTTTTTTTTAAATATTTGCAAATGTGCGCGGCAAGCAACTTATTTTTTGCATAATGTTGCTATGAAGGTCGAATATCTTTGTGGTGGCTTTTTATAACCGCTTAGGATGACTTTATAATCACTATTGTTCTCCCAAAAACCGACAACTAACACTTTCAATCGAATACAGTAACCTTTCTGCTCGGCATCGATCGCAGATTAAAGCAGGTACTCTGCTCTGCCCAAGATGCAAAAAACGCACCCATTATAAGCTATTGAAGCCGAATGAAACTATCACAGGAGAACCAAACAACCCTAAATTGGGTTGATTCGTGGATCGCGTCAAATTACGATAAGTTTTATATAAGCTCTGTTCTCGTACTTCAGTCACTGAATTTTCCTGAATCATGTGGTGGGGGAAATTCATGAAAAGTACGAAAACGCTCTAATTGCATTTCCTGAAAATTGACAACCAAAAGTGATGTCGGTTTTCGGGAGAACCATTTAGTGATTATAAAGTCATCCTAAGCGGTGATAAATTATCGCCACAAAAAATATTCGACCTCCATAACAACATTACGCAAAAAATATGTTGCTTGCCGCGCACATTGAAAATATTTACTCGCGCCACACCGTTTGACACTTCAGTTTTTTTTCATAGCTCAGACCCTACTGAAAATTCATAGTATTTAATGAAAAACGGCGTACAAAAACGACTTCATTGCAATTAATTGCGATTGATCGTAATAGAGCTCCTCCTACGCGCAATACCCGACCCTCCCAACGCGCTCACTCTCATACCATTTCGATCAGTGCCAGTCGTACCGTCAAATTTCACGATTCTTTCTTATCTAGGTCAATACGATTATGGAACAGTCTAGCATCTACTGTTCTCCCCGCCAACTATGAGCCACAATTGTTCAAGCGAATCGTGCATCGCTATCTCCTGCAAACTCAACCCTTCCTTTCTCCCTTGCCTTAAATTTCCTTCCACCAAGGCTGTTCCATAGCATAATAGGGCATCTCCTGAGCCTTGGCATCATCATAGAAAAAAAAACGCTTGCCGCCTTCTTGGATATCGAGGGGGCCTTCAACAACGTAAATTTCGATGCTATTGTCGAGGCACTCTCAGTGCTGGATGTACGGCTGATTTATTTTATCGTGCAGCTTCTCAAGAATAGAGTGGTAATCTCTTCTCTGGGAAATGCTCGCGTAAGACGAGGGGTCAGTAAGGGGAACACCTCAAGGTGGAATTCTCTCTCCCCTGCTCTGAAACATCACGATTAATACTCTCTCAATGAGGCTGGACCATGCCGACTGCAAAATGATTGCTTATGAGGACGACATAGCTGTAGCAGTGTCGGGAAAGTATTTATCTACGCTATCGGAGAGACTAAATCACTCTTTTGACATACTTTCATGTTGGAGTCGTTAGTACGGCTTGGATGTGAATCCCAGCAAAACGGAGCTAGTGCTGTTTACAAGGAAGTACAAAGTTCCTAGTTTTGAGTTACCCAAAGTAAACGGATTCTCCATTGACCTGAGCCAGAGGCTCAAGTACTAAGGGCTAATCCTCGAATCGAAGTTACTATGGAACTACAATATAGCAGAAAGAGCGCGGAAGGCTTTCAACGCACTTTACTACTGTAAAAGAGCCATATGAGCGAATTGGGGACTACAGCCTCGTACTGTTGCTTGGGTTTATACAGCTGTGGTTGAGCCAATAATATTGTTTGCGGTGGCGTTCTGGTGGCAGGCGGCTCTTAAGAAGGATGGCTGCACTACTGGTAACTGGAGCGCTCCGCTCCACCCCTACTAAGGCACTTTTCGTGTTGCTTCATTGGCTATCAACCAATCTACTAATCTAACAGCAAGCTAATCTTGTTGCTGAGAGACTGAATTGTATCTCGGGGTGGAATAGAACAAAGTTCGGCCATGCGAGGATTTTCGCCGAGGGAAATGACTACATCGCTCCGCGATGCCTACTGGATTTGGAGTTCACAATTCGCATTCCTAGTAGGGGTGAATTGCGTGATGGTGTCACCCTCGATAATGGGCTTATCCATGTGTACACTGACGGTTCAAAGCTAAACAATAGGGACGGGAGTGGTGTATACTCAGATGAGCTGAATCTCAAGCTGTCCTTTCGTCTACCAGACTACTGTAGTGTCTTTCAGGCGGAGGTTACGGCTATTTTCCAGGCTATTGACTGGCGTCTGTGTAATCGAATATTCGGGGCTAATATTGGGATTTTCACAGATGGCCAAGCGGCTATTAAATCCCTTGCTGTTCTTTGCACAGTGTCCATGATTATTGCTGAATGCCATGCGTCTCTTAGGGAGATATCGAAACTTTCGGTTGTTCCATTGATTTGGGTATTTGGACATAAAGGTTTTCAGGGCAACTGTGAGGCCGGTGAACTAGCAAGGCTTGGTACCTTGCTACCGGAGGTCTCTTGCTCCTCAATAGGTATACCGATGACATCGGTTTGAGGACGCTAGGAAGTCCTGGAATGTTGAGTCATCCTGTGCGATAACTAGGCAGTCCTGGGTTTAGGCTTAAGTCCAAGCGCTCTGTGCTGGACTGTGGGTGTTTTTACGGGCCACTGCCTCTTAGGACAGCGTGCGCAACGATTGGGCACAGGGTTTAACGACTTTTTTTCGGGGCTGTGGCTCTGAGGACGAAGAGGAATCTGTCCTCCATCTCATGTGCCAGCGCCGGCACATGAGAGACCACCAAGTGCCGCTACCCTTGGCAAGGAAGGGTAGCGGCACTTGGTGCACCCTTTCTCTCAAATCTGACCGAACTGTCCCTGGTTAATTTAAAGGGGATAGTGTGGTCCGTTAAAGGAAATAGATGGTTCCCCGAGTTCAGTGAGTAAGTTAGAGTCAAAAAATTATTGTGGCATCAGAACGGGCCTCTCTTGGGCCTGTGTGCCGGTCGTCAGGCCTCTGTAGATCGGCAGCCACTTCAACCTACCTACGAGGCTTACTTTTTTAAAGTGCTAGAGCAACATTGTTAGATTTGTAGAATTTTGTGGGGAAAAAGCCAAGTTATATTTTTTTAATTTCTTCTGTTTTCGGATATCAGGCGACAAATCTCTGTTACGTAGCTGTTTAGTGTGGTTTTAAATTTTCTCTAGGGTTCCATTTTATCAATTCTTTCAGCTTAGTTGAAATTATTCTACCGTGTGTCTAACTTATGCTTCCGGTTGCTAATATTGCGGAAAGTTAGCTCATAATTCCAAATACTTGTAAATTTTTTTTTTGTAAAAAACAAACATGTTTCTGACTATGATTGCTTCTGTAAGTGCTATTCTAGCTTTTACCACAGTTGCTGAATTTTCATGCAGCTATATGTATTTAACTGTTGCCATAAGTTTTCAAAATTTTTCTTGTGTAAATATAACTTATTTTTAAAAAAATAAAAGGTGTTTCAAAAATTGTCCTACCATTTTTTTCAGGTTTGAAAACTACTTCGTTCTTCTAAACATCAATTTAGGATTCTTTCATCTTCTAACAGAGTGCCTTGTTTTGGTCTTATTACAAACTTCATTGAAAAGTGCTGTAACCTTCAATATTTTGTTATGGCTTCGAATTTTGTCTTGGTAATTAGATGTTTTGTGCCTTTACCGCCAGTCGCTTATTAATCGTCTATTGTGTAGGTGCAACATGTATGTGAATATCTTGCCATTTAAATATCTCGTTCCAACGCTATTCGCCAAAAGCTTTAAACTATGGCTAAATATATTTATTTGGCTATGGTACGGAATCTCAATATGGAATTCTCCAGTCTTACAGTATTTCTATCACCAAATATATCATAATTCACCCGCAGACTGTATAGGAGAAGGATTGGCAGCAAGGTAAGTTAGTTCTGTTTCTTTTGTGTAGTTTCGTGATGTTAATGTGGGCTGAGTTCCAGATGTATTTTGCTCAAAGACGGCCAGGATAATAGACATTTTAAAGCCCTGCGAAAAGCGTACCTAGAAGTGAAATTATCAAAAGAAAAATCAACAACTAGTGGAGCTCCGGCAAACGAGAATGCCTCTGCCAAAGCTTTTCAAGCCATAAAATGTAATCATAAATGGACAATATTTGAAATGAGCTGTGTTTTCACTAAATTGAAATTTCTTGCAGGTGTGATGACATTAAAGCGCAAACTTCGTCGTATCCGTAGTGAAAAAGAATCTCCTTCGTCAGAACATGCCTCCACGTCTCCACGCCTCGTCTCATCGAATGACATTTCCTAGAATTTGTGTGATATTTTTTCTTAGCTTCGTAATTATCACTTATCTGTGCAAATGTTGCACAATGGCAACATTTCAACAAAAAGACATTTCCTTAATTTATTCCCTATCGTAATGTAATTTGTAAAAATCATGACATTGTTGTTTATATCTTGATTTATGTTTTGATTTCCAATAAAAACTGTACTGGTATTTTGCGAATATGTATACAATCATTTATTTTTGTTGGAAATGATTAGTTGGTCATGCAATTTATAGTTGTAGTTTTGAGTGACAAAAGAAGATTCCATGACATAAATGAGTAAAGTTCTTCATTAAATGCACACGGAAAACTGAAATTGGAAACCTAAAACAGTGTATTAAGTAAAACATATTATTTTTGCATTTCGTCATATCATTTATTAGTCACCTCATACACCATATAATTTTATTTTCTCTTAATTTCTTTTCGACGATATCTCTGCAATTCAAAACATATGTATACCCACAAAAGTTAACAATCTATCTTTCTTCTTTAGACTTAAATATTTTTCTCTTTCTTTTCATATTTGTAGCGTATGATTGAGTCCACTGTTTTCCTGTTGTATTTTCTTCTATACCTCATGTACAATAGAAATTTGATTATAATTGTTTCTCTATGTTTACAAAGTAATCGATCACGTTACAAAATACATGTAAAATCTAATGATATCATATGAACTAACATAAATTCGTGTTCGACAACTTAAGTTAAAAGCAGAACAATATAAAACGAATTCATACGGCTATTCTCTGTTTATTAAATCTTCAAACATTTAACGTTTAGCGTTATCATTACTATATACTTATATAATACGTAATTCTCATATGTATCTAAGATTTATGTTATTCCCTGGTTAATTTGATTAACCAATTTCATATTCTATCACATAAGATTCCGTTGCTTGTAGTGTTCATGTTGTTTGAAGTGATATTAGAAATATTGAAGTGTTTCATATGCTTTGTAACGACCCGACTTATATATTCTAGTTAATTTAATATCGTTTCATCTAGTGTTATCTATTTATTCAGATGTGTATACATATTATAGTTTGAAAAATTCAATTATATGCTTTGCTCTAAATATATATTTCATGCGAAACAGTTACATAATATTTTTATTTCGTGTTTTAAATTGTTTGAATTTACTCGGAAGTTTTATTTTCTTTTATTACAATATATTTACTAATGTTACTTCCCGTTTACTGTTTAACACTGTACTTCAGTTCATAGAAAGTTTGGTGAACAATTTTTGGTATTTTATTTGTTATTTAAAAAAATTTGTTACATATATTTTTCAATATAATAATCGCTATCAATTTTGTTTCATAATTAATTATGCACTAAATCGCAAAATACAAACGTTTATAACATTTCACGGGTTACGGCTTGAATATCTAACAATAGTTTTCCTACCTGAAGTCTTGTCTAGACTTGACGCTTATCTTTGTTACTTTTTCTATGCAATCTAACAAAAGATATTCCGTAATTTGATAGGAAATTTATAATTTCTTAAAAGAAAACCTTAGTTTTGAAAAATAGATCTATATGAACGTGTGTAAGACATATTCCAGGTCTTGTGATAGATTATTGAAAGATACGTAAATTTTCAAAGGGCCTGAAGTAATATTGCTTTATTTCGAGATATTTAAGTTTTGCCAGGCTGTTGATGCTAACGAGTCTGACATTCACAACGTCAATGTGATAATGTGCTAGGGTAACTTCAGCCGCTTCGATTTTTTATTTCCATTCGAAAACAGCGTTTTTATGTCAAGATTACTCGGAAGCTAAAAATCACCATCGAGATCTTTCCAATTATTATGTTGGTTCTTCGATGCATTGAACAATTTTGTAAAATAGCCTGTGGCAACTCAAAAATGTTAAATACAAAAAATATAGTTTGATGCATTTAAATATGAACTAAGAGAAAAAGCAAGGCCAAAGAGTGATAGACATAAAACCATTAAAGTACACAATACTGCACGTTGTAGGGCAATGTTTCAACCTTGCGTCCAAAATTGTGATATAGAGGAAGATAAAGATAGGGCACTGAGGGCAATAGTTAACCTGGGTATCCAGAAGCTTAATTGATAATTGAATTGCCTGCATAGGAGAAACCTAAAAACGAAGCAGAATTTTGATACATCTATTAAAAAGAAAAATGCGGCGGGAAAAAGTAACGAAACTTCTGAACGAGGCATATTGCAAAAGATTCGAAAAACGGGACCATCGTTGATGTCAAGTAAACATTGTTTTGATCTATTGAATGATGGTAATTATGCGCAGCTTTTGAAAAGTCACATAACGATACAATCAAAATATTTTACCAGATTTAGTACAAAACCAAATAAGAAAAGACAAATTAAATTAAATAAATAAATAGTAACTAAAACTAAAAAGGTATCGAAAAAGGACACTAGGTTTGTAAGCACTAAGATGTGTTGGATAAATCATAAAAGTGTTGGCTAATGCTTTCTTACAGCAACTTTTTATTGACTCATTCAATAAGTAATTGCATTCAATAACCAGATGTATTCAAGAAGCCATTGCAGTTACGAGTCATGGATCATAATCGAATCTTGCATATGAAACTCTAATAAGCTTTGTGCTTTCCGAACATTCACTGGAAAACACAACTGGAAACAGACATGTTTTTATGTATAGTTTACAAAAGTGATGGAATTTATGATATTTTAGTGGCCAAAATTCTATTAAATATCGAGTTAGCCCACCATTTGCAACTTAAATTACTTGCAACTTTAAGCTGAAGGCCTAGAATGATTTTTGTGTAATTTATTATTAGGAACTTTATTGACCCCGTAAGGACGAGGCTTTCGTCCTAATGATGCCTTAAAGGTTCCTATTAATTTCATTCCAGGCCTTCAATTAAGCATCTTTGAAGATCTTGCTGTTGCTGTTAATATATGACCATGACTTTCATTGTTACTAATGTTCGAGGAACATAAGTATTAACATCACGAAGTAATCTGTGCAGTATACTGCGCCAAGGTTGCATACCGTCAGGCCAGACCAATTATGTTTCTCGTGACACTGGATGCCCGGAACGCCTTTAATTCAGTGAGATGGGCAGATGTTTCAGAGGCACTTGAGTGCAATTTTCAGGTAGAAGACTACCTATTAGCCATGGTTCGAGACTATCTGAAGAACCGTTTTCTTATGCATATATGAGACGAAACAGGGAAATATCCGGAAAAGTATTACTGCCGGAGCAGCACAATGGTCCATTCTCGGACCATATCTGTGGAATGCTGCGTACGAAAGGTTCCTGCTCTTTGAAATGCCAGAATATGTGCTCTTGGTAGGCTACGCTGATGATATATGTATGTAGCAACTGTCATTATCGCTACAAACCCCCGCCCTGCTCAGCTTAAATTAAATCAAGTAATGAGAATAGTTGACGGCTGGATGGAAAACCATTGGTCTTCAGCTGGCGATCGTAAAAGTTGAGATTGTAATGCTGACGAAGAGAACGATACCAAAGGTCATACCCATGACAGTCAGCTCCGAAGAAGTCGAGACCAAAGATTCTGCGAAGTATCTAGGAGTGACTTTTGGCTCCAAGCTGACTTATGACCATGCGATAAGGCATTGTGAACTGTAATTTCGCTGAACAGATTCATGGCGAACGTTCAAACTGCTTATGATGGCGGCTCATTCAACGCTGCTGTATGATGCGAAGATATGGTCGCCGCCTTAAAATTTGCAAACTATCAAGCTAGGATGAACGCAGAAGGGTGCTACGAATGGCAAACAGCAACAAATAGCATTTTCGGTATTCCGTGTTAGTCATATCAGGGGTAATCCCAGTCGATTTATTGGCAAACGGGCGCAAATAGATCTTTGTGTGTGGCTCAGAAGTGGGAAGTGAGATAGCGGCCGCTCAAGGACGAGCGCGAACGTTTGAGCTTTTAGAGGAATGCTGGGCTACGAACACAACGGGAGCATGGACGACTAGGCTGATTCGCGCCATAAATCCTTGGCTTAGTCATGCCTTACTGAGCAAATTTCTATCAGGCCATTGCTACTTTGAGAAATACCTTCACAGAATGGGGAAAGTTAGCATGGAACACTGCAAATACAGCATTAAAGAAATTGATGATGCATTGCATACTTTCTTTGACCGCCTTCGTTTCAGAAGAGAATGAGAAGCGCTCTTGTTTGCAATCGACTCCGCAACGCCAGAGATAATTGTGAAGGCAATGCTGCATTCAGATGATGCTTGGGTACGTGTCTTAGTATAAGTTGCGGCTGAAGAGAGAAGAGGGTTGTCTTACAGACTCCTCCTGACAGAACGAAAGTAGTCGCGGGGGCGCCTGATAGGTGCTAGTGGAAAAGCTAAGTAGAAGTAATACGAAAGCAGTTTTGGCTCGGATTCCTGAGGTCAGCTGGTGATTTTTTTAGTGAGTATGAATCTCTCATAATCCTGCATCTTTCGCAGGAAACCTATGAAGGTTTTTCGACACCCGTTCAAAAAAAGCTATGTATGAAAACGCTATTACTTATACCCTAGAGGATGGACCAACCCTAGAGGCAATCAGCCAGAGATATGCCCTTAAAAATAATCATAGGAGAAAATTATCAGCTGTACAGAGGGAAAAATTTAAATTAAATATTCATCTGTATTAACGTTAAGAATCTTACAAGGTATAAAAATTATGTAAGAAGTTTATTTGCAATAATTTTATGCCATATATTATACGTTATATGTACAACCTAATTAAAATGGTAATAAAACAAAATTTAAATTGTTCGAAGCATTGAAGAGATTTCGTGAAAAAGGCCAATCTTTGAGTGACATTCAAAAAAAAAGATATGTTAATTATACCGGTGATCTGACTAATGAAAGAATGAAAAAAAAAACAAAGTGAGTTTATTTTTTAGTTGCGGAATAAAAATCAAGTTGAAATAGTTAAAACAAAAGCATATATTTTTCGAGTTCTAATAGCTTTAGAATCTGGAATCGGTATAGTTTAAATAAGTAGGACAATTATTTGGAAATGGTATTTTACAGCCTTGTTTTGGTACCTACTATTGGAATTACAGCACATCACGATTAAATAAAATCCTAAGAATATATTTTGTTGAGAAAAAACAGATCTTTAATACTTTAAGTTAAGGTGCACGTGGGTATTTTTGCAAGACAATGAGCAAGTCACCAAAACTCTTTAGGTTCAAATAAATCGTCGGCCATATAAATGTGAATTGCCTGTCATATATACTCTCTAATCCGTAGACAAATAATGTGCGAGATATTTCTGTGTAAGAATGAAGAGGGTTTCGGCATACGACAAATACGACATCATTTGTCAGGACTGCGAAATCAGTTAATTTTGAATAACTCAACTTATCAGCATACATGGAAGTATGTTGTGCAGTTGGGCTGTGAGCGAAGGCGGTAGATAAGAAAGCATTTTACGTAGACTTTCCTTCAAAGTCTTTCGTGACAAGGATCGCTTCTATTTGCTTTCGAAATTCCTGTCAGTCTAATGTTCGCTGTAATTAGTCTCATTCAAAGGATTTAGCTGTAAATGACTCGGTATAGTTTTGGCATTTGTAAGGACGATGATGACATTCGTAATATTTATGAAGCAGCAGGGATTCTCAAAATCAAAGCATCCGCATTTTATCAAGCTGCGAGGATATTGAGTAATGGGTAGTTAAATGCATTAAATTGTATTAAAGTAGAATGATTTGGGTATAACTGAAATATCCAAGAGTGAAATATAAACTACTATGCAGTTGTTGTAATCTGTGGTGAATCTCAAGAACGCGTCTGAACGGAAAAGTTTTTGAAGGTAAAAGTTTCCTTCCCACGTTTCCCCGGAACGAAAATGAAATTGAAAATTTGCAATCAAGTTTAAAGTTCTTCAATAATTGAAATATATGTATGTATATTGTGCGCTTTATATTATTTATCTTCTGTTTTTCCGCGGTTTCATCAATAAAAATAATCTGGAAAATGAATGGTCGAAAATTTCTCGAAATAGTGTCTGACCTAAACGTCCACGAATTTTTCTTACTATAATTTTATACAATTATTTGTTGCTTCTAGTTTTTGTTTTTAAATTTCCTACAATGTGCCTATAAATGTTATTTGCTCTGAAGCCTTAATGTAATATAAGAATTTACGTTAATCCTAATTCATTTTATAGCTGTGGTCTGGCAATGTGGGGCTTAGCTGTAGTAGTGGCAATCTCAGACATTTTTATATCGATCGGAACACGAGTATCGTATAAAGTCGGCGCTTGCAATATTATACCGGCAGTACCAACAATTACGGCTATTGTAAATATCCATAGGAATAAACGATCTAGTACCATTGCAACATATTTCCAATCTTCTTTCACCTGAAAATAAAAGGATAAAAATAAGATTATAAATAATATTGATTTGTAAATTATTCATATATAATTAATAATCTAAATGAAAAATTAGCTTAATTTAATTTAATTAAAATATTGAAGAAAATAGTATTTAGATAAATAGTTAAATGTTGAATAAGGCATTGGTTGAATGCAGATTTTTAAAATCAGTTTGGCAGTTTTTTACCGGGTAAAAAGAAATCTTTCGATGGAAAGTTTCGGCCATAAGGAGGATTGCTTTGACCGATTCGTTGCCCCTTCTATTTGAATGAATTTATTTGTAATTATCGACAATCAAAAAATTCAGTTCTAAATGTTCACTAACTCAACTGCTTTTCATGCACTTGTGATTAGGGACACGATGAAAGTACTGCTATTAGTACGGTATCGATAATTTTGTTTGATACCAAGTAAAATTTTACTTGAATCGAAACTGTTCGATATTTTACTCATATCAATACTTTGATGGTGGTATCGTATCGACATGTGACTGAAAAAATTTCACATGGAAACCAACCCATCTTTCCAAACTGAGCTACGCCGCTCCTGCGCCGCTACGACTACGCGAGTGACAGTTACAGCAATGCCTTCTAGATGTACGGGCCGTAATGCAGAATGATGACGTCAGAGCATCGGGACAAATGTCGCGAAAAACACACGTAGTCTTATGGGACGTCCACGGGAAAATGTTAATTGTACGGGTTGTGTTAAAGTGAGTGACATGAAAACTAAAGTGGGTTATGCAGAACAGTGCTAGTGAACAGCTAAAACACAAATTAATGCGGTGCGTGTGGTATAATGTGGAAAATTCGCTACGAAATGTTTATCGGTTGGTGTTAGGTTATGTGATGGTTCGTGTCGATTTACTGCCGCGATACAATTAATTGGTACAAAGTGTACGCTATGACCAAATATTATTATAATAACGCGTCCACGCACAAAAAACTAACGTTTTATTCATATTTTAACCAAAAAACCGCAAGTGAAATCTCCGTGTACATCGGCACTGCCTCGTGGAAATGTCAAATTTCCTAAACTCATGACGTCACGGCGAGAACGATTACGTAGCCTGACGGCCCGTACTTCTAGAAGGCATTGGTTACAGCAATGCCTTCTAGAAGTACGGGCCGTCAGGCTACGTAATCGTTGTCGCTGTGACGTCATGGCGATAGGCCATTTTGACATTTCCACGAGGCAGTGCCGACACACACGGAGATTTCACTTGCGGTTTTGTGGCTAAAGCATAGTACTGAGTTCGATTTCACGCGAAATTTTCATACAAAATTTCGCGCGAAATCTGTTTCGGCGAAAATTTCGCTTGAAAATAAGCAAGTTTGGTACTGTGTTCTTCGCATGAAAAGTTGCTTTGAAGTTGCTTTCGCTTCGAAAACATAGATGGCACTGAAACATGTCGCGAATCATTTCACGCCAATTTAGTTTGTGCAGTTCATTCTTTCGAGCGGAAAAGTGACATTTGGTGTTTCAATTTGAAAATGGAGCAGTGAAAATGTCTTTCCAATAAGAAAATCAATCGAAAAGTGAAATTCATGACATTTTATCCGTCAGAAATGAGCATTGTCTCTGCTTTTCTCAATTGTCAAAATTTTCGCTCGAAAGAATGAACAGATAATTGGGAAATGTCAAAGTTTCACGTGAACTCGAACTCAGTACCAGCCTTAAAGCATAGTACTGAGTTCGATTTCACGTGAAATGTTCATACAAAATTTCACGTGAAATCTGTTTCGGCGAAAATTTAGCTTGAAAATAAGCAAGAGTGGTACTGTGTTCTTAAGCATAGTACTGAGTTCGATTTCACGTGAAATTTTCATACAAAATTTCACGTGAAATCTGTTTCGGCGAAAATTTAGCTTGAAAATAAGCAAGTTTGGTACTGTGTTCTTAGCATGAAAAGTTGCTTTGAAGTTGCTTTCGCTTCGAAATCATAGATGGCACTAAAACATGTTGTCAATCATTTCACGCAAATTTAGTTTGTGCAGTTCATTCTTTCGAGCTAAAAAGTGACATTTAGTGTTTGAATTTGAAAATTGAGCAGTGCAAATGACTTTCCAATAAGAAAATCGATCGAAAATTGAAATTCTTGACATTTTGTCCGTCAAGAATGAGCAGTGTCTCTGCTTTTCTCTGTTGTCAAAATTTTCGCTCGAAAGAATGGTCAGATAATGGGGAAATGTCAAAATTTCACGTGAACTTGAACTCAGTACCAGCCTTTAGCATGAAAAGTTACTTTGAAGTTGCTTTCGCGTTGAAAACGTAGATGGCACTGAAACATGTGTCCAATCATTTCACGCCAATTTAGTTTGTGCAGTTCATTCTTTCGAGCGAAAAAGTGACATTTGGTGTTTCAATTTGAAAATGGAGCAGTGCAAATGCCTTTCCAATAAGAAAATCGATCGAAAAGTGAAATTCTTGACATTTTATCCGTCAGAAATGAGCATTGTCTCTGCTTTTCTCCATTGCCAAAATTTTCGCTCGAAAGAATGACCAGATAATGGAGACATGTAAAAATTTCACGTGAACTCGAACTCAGTACCAGCCTTAAAATATTAATAAAACGTTAGTTTTTTGTGCGTGGATGCGTTGTAGTGTTAACATTTAGTCATAACTTGCATTTTGTGTCAATCGATTGTATCGAAAGTGAATCGACACAAAACACCACATAACCTAAGAACAACTGATAAACATTTCGTGGCGAATTTTTCCAATTATACCGCGCACACCGCATTTATTTGTGTTTTAGCTGTTCACTAGCATTGTTTTGAAGATCTCACTTTATTTTCACTTCACTTACTTTACCCCAACCTTTACAATTAACAATTTCCCGCGGACGTCCCATAAGACTACGTGTGTTTTTCGCGACATTTTGGCCTATTGCTGTGACGTCATCATTCTGCATTACGCCCCGTACTTCTAGGAGGCATTGGTTACAACAATGCCTCCTAGAAATACGGGCCGTCATGCTACGTAATCGTTGTCACTGTGACGTAATGGGTGAAGGAAATTTTGACATTTCCACGAGGCAGTGCCGATATATACCGAGATTTCACTTGCGATTTTTTAGCTAAAATATAAATAAAACGTTAGTTTTTTGTGCGTGGACGCGTTATAATAATAATATTTAGTCATAACTGGCATTTTGTTTCAATTAATTGTATCGACAGTAAATCGACACGAAACATCACATAACTGTGGCAGTCCGTTAACAAAAGGAAGTTTTGTGGCAACATTTTGTATGATCATGAATTATCAAAGATGGCGACTTGTCACTGACAGTTCAGCTTTTCCGGTCAATTGTTAGAGTTAAGTTTACTATTGGAATAAACGTGTATATTTTATATCGGGGTTTTATTGCGCCGTAGTAATGACAGAGATCCCCGAAATAACCTAATACCAACCGATAAACATTTCGTAGCGAATTTTTCCATTTATACCGCACGCACCGCATTAATTTGTGTTTTAACTGTTCACTAGCACTGTTCCGCGGATCACTAAACTCACTTCAACACAACCTGTACAATTTAAGATTTCCCGCGGACGTCCCATAAGACTGCGTGTGTTTTTCACGACATTTTGGTCTATTGCTGTGACGTCATCATTCTGCATGACGGCCCGTACTTCTAGGAGGCATTGGTTAAAGTCAGCCGCTGGGCACGGACGGTATAACTTTCCACCATTAGCCCCTTCAATCCTCTCGCGCACAAAGCATGTTAAAAATGCCTAGCACTCATTGTCAAATTGGAGGGGAACTACTTGGTTTTGACCCGATTTGACAATGAGTAGCTAAAAAATTACTACCATCCCCTTCAATGTAAATCTTATGGGCTGTCCACTCCATTTCTACTACCTCACTGGTTCCAGTTATAAACTGTATTACGGAATGTATTTCCACCAGCCCCTGGACATGGACGGTATAACTTTCCACCATTAGTCCCTTCAAACCTATCGCGCACAAAGCATGTTAAAGCTGCCTTTACGCCATTTCGCTCTCATTAGGCGCGTTTTTTTGCTCCTCTATCCAGCGGAGAGTAGAATGAGAGTAGAGTAGACGCATTGAAAACAACAACACTCCTACACCAGTGAATTCACTGGTGTAGGAGTGTTGTTGTTGTTTTCAATGCGTCTACTCTACTCTCATTCTACTCTCCGCTGGATAGAGGAGCAAAAAAACGCGCCTATTGTCAAATTAGAGGGGAACTACTGGGATTTGACCCGATTTGACAATGAGCAGACAAAAAATTACTACCATCCCCTTCAATGTAAATCTTATGGGCATGTCCACTCCATTTCTACTATCTCACTGATTTCCACCCAGACCCACTTCTTCGAACCAAACGAGCCACATAATCACCACATGTGGTGTGATGTGCTGGTGAAGTGCGTGCTATTTTATTTAGAAAAATTTTAATGGTTTGTTTATTGCATTACTTCATCATATTTTACGAGTGCCGCTGCGCTGCCGCATTGTTTGTGAAACCGAAGCGAATGCAAAGGTTTCGAATATCTGTGAAGTAACA